>VYZP01028485.1:0-45806 GCA_013400635.1 Hypocryptadius cinnamomeus | reverse complement strand
GGTATTTTACACAGCTGCATGAATGACAACAACCATCAGCTGTTGCAGGCTCCACAAGGAGGCAGAGAATGAAAAACAGGGCACATATGCTCCACTGAGAACCTTCCCATCATGAAAAGGGCAATGAAGAGCTCCACCACTCTCAATTATCTCTCATCACAGTGAAAATAGTTCACAGCTTACCATCTCCAAAAGCTGCTGAGTGGCAATTTATTACAACTTCCTCATTCTTCACATCCTCACCACTCTGGCCTACTCCACACTTTCTGTCTTTCCTCAACCCTTCTCCCTTCCTTTCCATTTATCTGAGACTTCTTAAGTATCTTTTTCCTTAAAAAACCCCACACCTGTGAATCCAGCTGATACCTCCTCCTGCCCCTCCCCTTTAGCCCCAGCTGGCACCTATCCTACAGGATGAAAAGTGTCTGCCAGTCTGTGTTGGCATCGTGGTTGGAGCCATCATGCATATTCTGGACTGATCCTGGCTCTCAATCACCATTTCTTTCTCCTTCTTAAGCTTCACACTGCAGCATTCTGCTCAAGTTTTGAAACAGTTCCATCCCTCAGATGTGGCTCATATAAGCCCTTAAGTTATTACACAGCTGTTAATTACTTACTGTCACCAAGCAGAGAAGTAGCTTCAGACACAAGCTTTTAAGGCTTTCAGAACCTTCTGCACAGAGGAGGGAGTCCAAGCTCTCCATCAGATTCTAAAGAACAGTCAAATCATTTAAAAGTAGTATTTTAAATTACTTGAAATGTTTTCTACATAAAGCTTTCTGGAAGATTCAAGTAGCAGAGCACCAATATAAAGCCATGTTATTCCAGAATCAATTATTGAGCCATTACTACTGCTACACAGGCCATATTCATACTAATGCTTCTCAACACTATTTGTGTTAACTACAGCTTAATGACTACCGGTAGAACATCATTATCATTTTCCATGAGTTTTCTCTAGATGCAGCAGCACAACTCCAATTAACAATACATATATAAGTTAGGATTAAAAATCTGATAGGCAAACTACTACTTAATGTTTTCCCCAAATATACTACAGGTTGTACAGAGAAGAAAAATTGCTACTCTTCTAGAGAGATGAAAGATACAATAAGAATTCACCTTTATCACTGGTTACCTTCTCATTTCCCAAACTCAACAACTTTACAGTGAAGAGCATCAAAAGTAAGTTTAAAACAGTACATGTGCTGATGGAGTGTGAGAACACAGGGTATGACTCTCAGATAAAGAATAAGATGTGAGGTTCAATACTAGGTGGTGATAACCTGTGACAGCCTTTTCTGGCTTTAAGGTTTCTCAACAACAGTGACTACACAGTGTGGAACTAAACAAAAAGAACATGCTCTGTTATATTACTAACCAACCCAGGGACCCCAAATGTCTGTACTACTGGCAGGTACACAACTTCAGGACAGCTATTTTTAGTAAGTGAATCAAATATTTCCCCCAAAAGCTGCTGCCTGGTAGACACACCCACGTACACTCAAGCTGCCCTTGCAACACAGCTGCTGTGCAAACTGCTTCTCTGCATTGCCAGGGCCTCACCTTCATACACAGCTCTGCCTTGTCAAAACCCACAAGCATGTTGATGATGTCAAACCCAGAAGTGGATTTGTTCTTCTGATGCACACCCCGAATCAATGCACACAAAGTCTGCAAAGGGAAAAAACAGAAGGTGAGATGTAAGGCAACACCTCCAACTCAACAGCAAAACCCCCTGCATGATCCCCTCCTAGCCCTGGCAGATCCTGAAATTAATACTGCCAGCCTGGAGGCCATACATTTTGTCTGACCTCTCCTCCAGCTCTGGCATTCTAAAAGGGATCTTGGATGCTGAAAATTCATAAAAATTGGAGAAGAATACATTTGTCCATATTTTTCTTGTTTGAGCACAAATTTCTGTTTTGTTACCACATTGCTATACCAACTTGGACCAATAAGCTGTGTCTTTGTCAACAAGAAGAACCAATCTTCCCACCAAAAAAAAAAAAAAGGCTCCAAGTCTATCAGGCAGTTTAATTTCTGCTTCATTCCAAGTTCTTGAAGATACACAGGTATCAGCACACTATGCTTCCAGTAGACTCTCTGGAAAATTTATGGGCAGCAAATTACTCATTTGTCCTAAGAGACAGAAATGTTTGGGGTGACTTTTGTCATCAGGCACTTCTCAGTCCTGTGAAGAAGGGAATGAGCAGGAATACAACCACTGCACTTTTAGATTCCAGCTTAAATTCACCAGTGAGAGGTAATTAGTTTCACGTGTAAAGCTGGAGACAAAACAGACCTGATGGAATTAGCAAACCTCTAGAACCACACAAAAGCAAAAAGGTAAGGTAGACATCCTTTTTTTTTTTGGTTACTGTCAGAAACAGATACTGGGCTAAACAAACCTTTGGTCATCATGCTGATTCTCAAAAAAAGGATTGCTTAAATAAGTTTTGGCTTCAGGATCACTTTCCACATGAACATAGTCTGATTAAGGGAACACTCTCCCAATTTGAGCTCAGGATGTGTTACCTGGTTCCTATTTACATGCACACAGCAGGATTCTTGTGACCTGCCCTAAGTTCTTCCAAGAGTCTGGATACAGGTTTAAGAATTCGGGGCTGGTCTAAGCTGCCTATGTAGCTATAACTACAATTTTAGTAGCAGCCATTCAAACTAATTCTAAAAATAACAATAAAACAATGCAAGATTGTACAGAGATGTAATATTCTGTTTCAAATCAACTTTTCCCAGCTCACTGCTGGTCCAAAGTCTCCTACAGATGACTTCTTCAAACCTGAATTTCATATCCTGTACTCCTAAAGCTGAAATGCATTCTGCATACTCCTAAAACAAATGCATTCACCAAACTGTGAGAATCAGCTTGTGAACTAGTAACATCAAATATCAAAACAGAGGAGGGGAGTCTCCCACACAAGATACGGAACAGCAGAGCTTTGGTAAGGAACAACCTGCACAAAAATGGCTATGAATTCTGAGTGATAATTCTTCACAGCTTCCAATTAGGAAGTGTCCAGCTGAGGCAATTTCCTGCGTAAATTTCACACTAACTTCTCCAGAGCTTTATTTCTTTTTTGACCCATACGGAAATTGAAAAAGGCAGCCGAAACAAGGGAGAAGAGGTGAAAGTAAAACACAAAGCTACACAGCCTAAGTACTTCTGAGACCCCAAACCAACAGCCTGCAATGTGAACAAGCCCCTTTGATTCCTCATTGCCATCCACTTCATTCTCCATCATCAGATCCTCATGAATTCTGAGACCATGTATTGCTGTGCCAAGAGTAAAGAGATTATGAATGCCTGAAACCTCCACAGACAACAAGTAGCAACTGCCCTGTAGACATCACTTCTCAGTAACAAAGAAACAAGCACAAGGTGTTTGATACCAGCAACAAATACATGGCCTCATCAGAAGCAGAAAGAGCATTCCTTGTCTCCCAGCATGGTACCTGTAATGCATTCACCACTCTGATTGGGTGCTCCTCACCCAGGGCCTGGATGCAGTGCTGAAACAAGCAGTTGATGTTATCTTTTATCTTCATTAATTCCTCCCCATCCAAAGCCTCCAGCTTGCCTTCTAGATACTCCAGGTTGACCTGTCAGGTTAAGAAGCAGTTAACGCACATTATAGCATCACCAACACCTTAGAAACAGAAGTCCTTGCACTGACAGTCTGCCACTTCATAGGCAGAACAGCAACAGGATCGTCACATTGTTACCTTCATGAGAAACAGCTCCTCCCAAAACCTAGGGTTGCATTTACTGGGGTCCTCTGTCTGTAAGGAAGAGAAACAGGCATGAGGGCAAAGAAATCATTCAGGCAGAATTTAAAGAAAGTCTTTATCATGGGTAGCTCAGAGTCAGCATCACCTGCCAGATGACCAAGAGGCCTCAAAGTGCAGAATTCTGGCTACAGACATTCCCAAAAAAAAGAAGGACCAAAAGAAGCAGCTCTCAATTGGGATGGTTCTGTTTATTTTCTGAATTGTTATTTGAGAAATACTGGGAAAGCCATGACTTCTCATAGATGGTATGGTTCTGGTAGGCAACAGGACATGGAGACATTTTGGAAGAGAGCAGAATACAGAGTTCTGCAGGACAACAGTAGAGCCTGAAGCACGTGCCTACACTGTGCAGGCCTTACCTTGAGGAAAGAAATCCACTGGGAAAAAACCTTCGGCATAAACTAAACCAAGGAAATTTAACACAACGCTTTAGAAAAAAGAGATGCTCAACTGCTTACCGTGAAAATTTCATCATACATCAACACCACTTTCTCTTTCAATGGCTTCTTGGAGGCTGAAGATTTCCGGAGCAGCCCACCTTTCTTCTCTGTTTGGGCCATGCTGTATACCCTGAAGGTAAGAACAGACAAAAAAGCTCAGAAAACTTGAACTTTTCTTCAAGGCATATCTGGCCTGCCTCAACCATGAAAGATTTTTTTCACTGCACTGAAATACTAACAGTCTCTCACAAGCTGTAAGTAGGGGCATTTATAACTATACCAGATAAGAAATCAGATCAAAGGACCTATCTAGTTCTACATCCCATTTCAAAGACATGCAGAAGTCCACACACAGGCAGAAACAGAATAAGCTCCTTATGGATAAATTTTAATTCTTCTCTATTAGAAACCGATCCATTATCCAGACCCATGCAGTTTACATTTAGAAAAGTATGTATTTTTTAATCTCACTGGAGGAATTGTGATACTTGATATCAAATTGGTACCCAGTCTTTTTTGATGCTGGTCAAGCCTCAAAGGCATCTGGTGACAAGAAGCTCCTGAAACTATTCGAAAGTCTTCTCTTATCTGTTTAATTTGCTGCCTAGCAAAGCACTTCAAATTCTGCTTTTTGTACTCTGAAGTGGCATCCAACACAGGGAAAGCCTCCCTGCCACCCTTGTTCACACCTACCTCTGCACCTTAGCATCCTTGTCTGGGCCAGCTGCGCTGCAAATTAAGCCAGAGAGGAACCCCAACCTCAAAAGCATCCCATGTGGTTCAGTTTTGGGAGGAGAATGTAAGACAGAGGACAAGCTTTACAGGGATTTTTTTTTTTTAACCAAATTAATTTCATTATCCATTTGACAGCAAAGGATTTTCTAAAACCACAAAGAAGTTTAACTATCATTAATTGGTGCCTTGCTGGTTAACACACAACTTGCCACATATTCTCAACCTCATGTGTGATGCTACCAAGTGCAGCACTACTCTGACCTCGCAAATACACATTTATCTGCAATCACAGATTTTCCTGGCAAGCATCACAGCTTTAGCACTGTTCTAACCTCCTCCATCACTGCAGCATGTCAGAAGTATTCAGCAGAAAGGGAATGCCATCCCTTCTCATACCACTGAGCTCCCAGACTTTTTCCCATACCTCCAAAGGTAATTACACACATGGCAATAGTACCCCACACACAGAGCCTTGACTTAAGTCATGCTCCAGAAAAGCATGGGCAGGCTCTTGTGGTAGCTGCACTCAACCATGATAAATTATGCACAGAGGGTTAAAGTCACCATTCCAATCAAGGACCCCAGAGCTTTCTGAGCTGGCAGCCGTGGAGATAGCTCTGGATGCAGCCTCAATCCCAGACTGCCTGAACCCCCTCCCACAGGTTTAGATCTGTCTTTCCCTCAAAGACCAAGTTCCATCAACTATTGAGTACCAGCTCTGTATCTCCCCTACATTCTTTCCACTGCAGACAATTTTTAGCTGACTTACAACTATGTTCTCAACTAGGACTCTCAGGCTTCCAGAGATAGTTATTCAAATATCCATCCCTTTAGCCATAAATCTTGGTTCTAAGAGGCAGAAAAACATTTTCAGGCCTGGAAAAACGATTCTGCTGCAAAAGACCCTGCCCCAGGTGCAAAGGGAAGGAGCTTTGCCAAGATGGGAAAGGGTGGGAGAGAGAGCAGCAGATCTCACACCTGAAAAGCTAACATTTACATAGGCAGAGAGGTGTTGTCTTCCCACTAGAAAGGGAACCACCTGTCTGGTTATGGGCTGGGGTGAGAATGGAAAGAGTCCTGAGACACCCTGACAGAAGAAAGCTTAGCAACGACTGCACCATAACCTTCTGTAAAGACCAAAATTATTCCCGTAGCCTAGTAGGTCTATGTGTCCAACTAAGATGGAAGAAGGTTTCCAACTAACAAACAACAACAAAAAAAATTCAATCATCTTGATAGCTTCTCTTTTACCAACTTTGCACTATTTTTAAACTGTCGAGAGAAATAAGACATTATTCTAATTAGAAACATAACTGGAAACACTGAGAAATCTATTAAAAACCAAATCAAGAGCGATGTCACCTTTAGCCTAGGAACACAAATCTTGGGTAAGATTGCACAAAACAATTTTCCTACTAGAATTGCAAGTTTCTGAACCTAAAACAGCTGCCAGCCCCAGCATACAAACACATCCATCAGTGTGGTCCTAATTGAATTACAGCTAACGAATCCCAATGTCAAAACTAATAAACTAACTCTCAGTGCTTCTAGGTCAGCGTTCTCACATCAAATGTGTACGTGAATGGGAGGGGATCAATAAGCTCTGCTTAGTCCCTGGATTTTCAGAGCTGTATTTTAACCCTTCTCCTATATCTCCAGAAAGACGGAAAAATCGAAATACATCAAGACACAAAGGGTGAGCACCACAAGGATCACATGAGCATGTGAAAATTCTAGTCTCTGTCAAAACAGGTCCTAGGATTCACATTCTCTCAATGAAAGCTGCACAGAGCACATACAAAGACAACTGCTAGAGGCAAAGATTAAATAATAGTCTTGTTTACAATTTGCTATTCTACAAATGAGCATATGGAGGAGCAAAGAGAGAAACATAAACCATGCCTCTCATGCCAATGCTTTATTAGGCTGTGTTTGTTTCATGACCTATGATGATCAGGTCATACAAATGGTTTTTTCTTTTCACTTTATGCAATTACACTTTCCAGATGTCATAAAGACAAACAGAAAACTGCATTTTGCTAATGGAGACCTTCTACACAGCTGCAGAAAACAACAGTTAAATGCACAAAACATTTATAAATAAGTTGCAGAGGTGTCAAATTATTGTGATGCCCTGACAGCTTATGAAAACAACAAAACTGATGATAATTACCAATTTTCCTTTTAACACCACATTTAAAAGGCAACGTGCATTTTCCACATTTTATGTTCAAATGGATAATTTATTCTGTCAATAGGTCATTCCCATTAACACATGCTGCTAAGTGAATCCTGCTGTATTCACTGACTGCACAGGAGAACTGTCCCTCAGGGCCATGAGAAGCACACACATGGGGATTTTTAGAACAACAAATACTTTGCTGTGCAGCAGAAGATCCAAGATGCTTCATCTGGAACTAAAAGAAAACTTGACAGAGCATGAGTCTTGGCAGCTCAAAGGCAGGAAGATAAAAGCCATGGCAGACACGAGTTCAGGCAGACTCTCGCTTTATCTCTCATCAACCCCAGGATCAGCTGATCCAGTCAGGAAGAGATGAGCACATCCAACCATCCACCTCCTTTCTGTTTCACTCCAGAACTCATAACAGAGATTCCAACCAAACATATGACATTCCGATGAACACAGCTCTGTTAGCTTTTTGTTAGAGTAGCCAAAGGGAAAATGAACCTGGTATTTCGGGTCTGAGATTTACTCAGACTTGTGCACACTGAGAAATGCTCCACAGTGCTTCACATTGTCACTCAGCTCCTGTACAGACTTATTAGTATTCCATAGACCGTCTTTTAACAGCAAAAATACTGTCAAGAGGATAACACTAATGCACATCTACACCATAATGACATCAGGATCCAAAACTTGTAACTTGTGTAATCTTGCATGCAGCCCATCAAGCACAGCACTTTGCATTCAATTACCTTGGCTAACAAACCTGAAAGTTTTCAAGATTATAAATGCACATACACAACCCCCACACACAACCAAACATGAATAAGTGTATTTTTTCAGTGTGGATCCCCCACAAAATATACTATAACACTTCTTGGCTAGACAAAAAGAATACAGATGATGCAAAATTGTATTTTCACATATGACTTACTTGGCAAACCATTTATTCACTACGTGGAAAAGGCTGTGCAAATGATGTGATCTGTATTTGTTAACATCAAAGCCCTGAACCTCAATCAATGTTATAAAGACTCTGAATAAGAACTAAGATACTTCTGCTTTTCAAATCCAATGTCCCTTGACTTGCCAGAGCTACTGAGATTGGACTCACCTGTTCAAACATTTCAAAGCCAGCAATTGCCTCCTCCCTCCCTGAGTGTATGCACTTGGGACTCAGTGGGATCATGCTTTGCCTTTCAAGGTGTTCTGCAGGTACCTCACTCAGGATTAAAGTAAAGTTGTTCAAAAACTGCCTCCATCATGCAAGAGGGGGAGATAAATGCCCGTCTAAAAGTTAACTCACAGCTTCTAAAGCAATGTGCTGCAAGCTAAGCACTCATTAAATACTTCAGTGAATTACCAGGAAAAACTTGCACTTAATCCATGTGATGAATCTGCAGAGTAAATACTGGACCTGAACAACAGGCAGTTACAACACGGGTCCCAGCACTCATCCATCGCTGGAAGCAACAGACAACCTGCACCCAGCACAAGAATTTATGAATCCCAGTGCACAGGGAGTGCCTGGACCCAGTTCCAGCTCCTCTGTTAAAACCCCCATGACCACCCATCAGCAGCCCAGCAGACCACTATTGAAAACAAAGAGAGCAAGAACACACAGGGCTTTTTTCAAGGCTGTAGAAACCATCATGGCCAAACTTCTGCCATAAGCTCTTTTGCAGCTTATTCTTCACAAACTCTTGCAGTGGCAGTTACAGATCGTGCAAGTACATCCACACTGCTTTTATATTCCATCCATTGTTTACAACTTCATTTGTATATTGTCCATTGGAATAAAAACTGCTCAAACTGTGCTTTCCTCTACAACTGTAAGGTGCTCAACCCACCAACAAGGGAAACAGTAACACAGCATACAAGCTTTGGATCCATGCTGCAGAATTTCCAGGTGCCTTCAGGCAGTACATAATGAGAAACATTCTGAAGGCGTGCTGATGACAAAAAACCCATAGAGATCCTACTTTTTCTGCAGTACAAAGCAACAACCCCCAGCACAGCCACAGTATATATATTTTTACTAGAAATTCCTTCCATCCCACTCAGAGCAGTCTATGTGCTTCTACACAGTGCAATCTGAAGTTACACCACTTATGACCTATCTTATACCTCTTGAAAAATTAGAAAAGCAGCTTCCCAATGCAAATGCAGCCACATGCTACTTCTCCCACTGCACCTGCTTTAGCAATGATAAAAAAGAATAACATCTGAGCTACGATTTTAACACTTCATGCATAACTGCATTTTATTTCTATATGTCCAGTTAAAATAACACCCGATCCATCAACTTCACACCACCAACTAGCTACGCTTCTTCCTGTCAAGTCCATTCGGACAAGCGCTGCATGCTTCCACCAGCATCTGTTCACACAATTTTCATAGAAGGTAATTTTTTCATTTCACCACACTTTCTCTCTGTATTCCTGGCTACCATGACCAGCTCTCTCATGTCACAAAATGACTTTGGGTTTTCACTTTTCAAGCACTTTAGAATCCATCCCACATAGTTTATAATGAAATATTCTGCACTGCCTTTACACTCCCACCTAAAAGCTCATGTCACCTGCAGACTTTTTCAAATGCCTCCTTTCTGAAGAAAAACTCTCCCTGTGACCTTTCCCTGCCCTTTCCCATGGCTTCAGCTGGTGGTGTGGATCCAAAGCCCATGCTGAATACAGGGCAGCTGTATGATCTCGGCTGTGACTTCTGAAGTAGCTGCTATGCTCTAAGAAGCTGCACAGTAAAGTCATGCCAAGATAAGAAAGGTGGAGCTGCAGAGTGGGTAACATTTTTGAGATACAGACCATCAGCAGCACAAGTACTCAAGAGTTAAAATGCAAACATGAAAAGGTGTAAGTTCAAAAAAAAGAAAAAAAAGTCAAAAATAGGGAGCCAGAATATAGCAACTCAGCAACTCTGAGCAGCAGAGGCTGACCCTTCCCCTCCTAAGGGATGTCTGCATGGCTGCCTGGTGTTAGCTGGGGGAGGGAGCAGATGAATGCTTAGCCCAGCAGCCCATTAAAGCCTCCCTGTTCCTTTTCTGCATGCTAGCCAATAACTGTTTAACTTTTTTACACTGTATGTACCCTGCCCACAGTATCTCTTTGCAGACAGCAAAAGTGCCATGACACAGTGGATCAACCTATTATCACTGGAAAGCCACACTGTTGTCCTTTCCTCCCCTCGAAATTCCTCTTCTACATTTTTGTCACATTTCCTACTAGAGCTCAAACAGCTGGTGAACTGCAATCACCAAGTAATGCAAGGATTCAAATTATCTCATTGCTTTGCATATTCCACCCACCTGCTCACCCTAACTGGCTCTCACCATACATTCGGATTACAGTCTCTGCTGATGAACAAACTTTGTTACAGCGACATACGCAACAGGGTTTGACCGAGGCCGCAGCTTGCTCATGCAGCAAGTGCCTGTGCCTTCAGCATAATAAACACTGCAAGCTCCCACCGCTTTACCACTGTTGCTGTTCCCCTTTGCTTTGCCCGTACAAGCGCTCGGAGGAGGGTGAGGTAAACCAGACAACGGGAATGATCAGCGAACGCTCGTTCTTTTCCTCGGAGTTATCTCGAGCCCAAACCACCGGCAGCCGGGGACGGTGCGGCCCACGAGCAGCGAAGGGCTGGGCTGCGGCAGGCCCCGAGGCCTCCTCGGGGCCGGCACCCGGGGCACGCACCGGGGCACCGCGGCGTTACCGGCGGGCGATGAGAAGCACCTCCCGCTGCACGGGCTGCGTAGGGCCGCTCCCGCAGATAACCGGGGTGGGCAGCGAGCGGCCCTGGAGCGGGGTGCCGGTACCCAGCGAGGCCCCTCGCGGCGGGGAGCGCACCGGCCCCGCGGAGCCCCCGGAAGTAGGAGCGGGACGGCCCGCGGCGGCGCGGAGCGGCTCCGCCCGGAAACCCGCGGCCCCGTGACTGCGCAGCGCTGAGCGGAGCTGCCACTGGCCCGGGCCCGGCCCCGGTCGTCAGTCGCCGCCGCGGCAGGTGAGTCCCGGCGGGAGGGGAACCCGGCGTGTGCCCGAGGCAGCGCAGAGTTCTCTCGGGCGGCGCTGGTTGTGCGGGGAGCTCCGGGTGCGGCCGGTCCCTGCGAGTTGCTGCCGCGGAACCGGCTCGCCGCGGGGGGAAGGTGCTCGAGGTGTCCGTGAGGGCCTCCTAGAGAGCTGAGGGAGCAGGGTGCCGGGGAGTAGGGTGTGGCGGGGCTCCGGGAGGGGACTGAGTGAGTGGCGGCTGTGGCTCCGTGCCCCAGCTCGCTCTACCTCACGCTGTCGCTGACAGGATGAAGCTGCGGCAGGTCTCCGACTTGAGTGACTTCAGCCGAGGCCACTGGCTGCGGGAGTTGCTGTGCCGCGGAGAAGAGCCCAGCCACGTCCAGTCCAGCCCCGACGGGCGGCATCTCCTGCTCCTGCAGAAGAGCCGGCCGCCCACCCTGCCGCGGGTGGTGGCCTTCCAGCGCCACAGCATCGCTGGAGCCGACCTGGAGAGGAGCTGGCAGCCGCCCCAGCCAGCCCCTGTGGGACTGCTCTTCCTGCAGAGCCCTGTGGTACCGGACTCCTGGGTACTGGTCGTGGTGTGGGAACACGGCCGGACCGAGGTCTGGCACTTTGTGGTGGCCGTGGGCTGGCAGCTGCTGCAGACACTGGAGCTGTGCCAGGGTGCCCGGGCACGAGTCGTCTCCGTGTGCAGCCAGGGAGCCAACCTGGTGTGGTGTGAGGAGAGGCCGCCGCTGGGTGCTCACTCGGACATGAACAAGTGTGCCTTCAGGTTCTGTGTCTGTGCCCGTGCCCTGGAGGTGGGGGAGCAAGGCGTGCGGCTGGGCACTGCGAGGATAGTCCTGCACAACAGCCCCGAGTACCAGGTCCTGGCCTCTCCCCAACATGTCTTCCTAGTGCCTGCTGCTGCCGGATTTGCCACCACTTCCAAATTCCTCCTCATCTGGAATCCAGAGAAGGCAGAGTTCACCATCACAGCCCCCTCTGCAGGCTTCATCCACAGCAAGCTGCTGCGCTCCAGCAGCGAGTCAGACTTCAAGAAGCTCCTGCTGGGTTCTGTGGGCCTTCTCTCAGGTTTTGCACCTCTGGACATTCACACCTCCACTGTGTCCAACAGTGGGGGTCTGCTGCTGGTGAGCACAAAGGGTTCTGTGAGTATCGTGGAGCCAGATGGGACACAGAGGCATATCTTTGACCTGGAGGGCAGCCCCCTGGCCCACGGGAGTCCTGTCCAGCTGAAGACTTTTGGCAGCATCCTGGCCTGTGTGCTGGCTGGAGTACTGTACCTTGTAGACCAGAACAGTGGAAGGCTTGTAGAAAAGGAAGTCCTGAGCATGAAAGAGGTGCATTTCCTTGAGTCCCAGGGAGAGGAGGACAGTATCCAGCTCCTCAGTCAGAGTGGCATCTACAGCTTTAGCTTTTCCAAACCTGAGGACAATGGCAGGCCTGAGCCATGCCTGGTGGAGATGGTGTTTGAGGAGGCCTGCAGATATTATCAGAGGAGGAGCCTCAGCAGCTCCAAGCTGACAGTGGAGAAGTTGAAGAAAGGTGGTACGTTCCAGGCTCCTGTGGTCCTCACTGCCATCCTGCAGCACAGCCTCCACCAGAAGCAGAAGCCAGCCCGAAGCCTACAAGACACTTACACCAAGCTGTTGAGCACAGTGAGCCTGGACCTGCAAAGCTACATGAGCCTGGAGCTCCTCAAGACTTGCGTGGTGTGTGCCCCAGAGAGTGAGGTGGAAAGCTACTGCAAGGAGCTGGTGGAGCAGGAGGTCAGCCGCATTTTGCAGTCTGACATGGACAAAGACAACTTGGCCTATCTGAACTCTGTCTTTGCCTCCTTCCCCAAGGCTGCCTGGAAGGCCACACGGAGCTGCCTGCAGCTGCAGCAGAATGGGGATGGCCTCTTGGTAGCCAGGGCCACCCCAGAGGTATGGAAGAAGGTCCTGTGTCAGCCACAGCTGGAGGAGGTGGGTCAGAATGGGATAGTCCCACTCTTTGAGCTCATTTGTGCCTCCTTCCTGAGGTTCAAACCCAAGTGGTTGCCCAGCTTTGTGGAGCTGACCCAGCAGTACGTTAGCAGCTCTTGGTCATACAGCAGCAAGGAGGGCCCAGAGGGCCGGGTGCCACTGTACAAGAGAGCACTGGGAGTGCTGGCCCGAAAGAACAAACACGGCGAGGCAAATGACGAGATGGAGCTGGAACTGCTGCTCTGCAGCAAGAGGCCTAAGGCCGTGCTGCAAGCTCTGCACCTTCTCATCCATCTGAAGCAGTGGCAGAGGGTGGTGGAGGTGGCAGAGAAGTTCTCCAAACTCAGCCCCTTGGTTAACAAGGAGATATTCATCACGCTGCTGGCTGAGTTTGCCCAGCACCGAGAGCTGGACCCTTACCTGGACAGGCTGTGGCCGCTGTGCCCTGCTGAGCTCACCGCCTCAGACATCCTCACCACGGTCCTGCAGCACCTCCCTCATTCCCCGGCGGACCCAGTGCCCTTCTCCAGCGAGGAGAACCAGCTGACTGTGGGCTTGCTTAAGCCACTGCTGCAAAGGGTTGTACAGCGTCCCAGTGTCCAGGACGAGATGTACTCAGATGCCCTGCAGAGCAGCACCTTCCCCCCTCCCACCCCACCCCGAGAGCACAAAATCCCCTCAAAAGCAGTGGCTGATGATGTTCCTCAGCCATCTATGGCAAGGACTTCCTTGCCCTCAGCACTGCTACAGGATGACAGTGTGTGAAGGGGGTAGGACAATGTCATCTCAAGCCCTGGGTACACAAGGAAGGGAAATCCTACCTGTGTTGGCAGTACAGAAGCCTGCTCCTTCCTGAAGCATCCCTGTAGCGTCTCAAAGAGCCTGTTGGGTGGCTGAGGTTGGGGGATCTCTGAGCCAGGGCAGGCTTTCTGGTTATTCCTAGCAAGTGCAATTGTGTGTGTGCCAGTGGAGGAGCAAATGCCAGGTGCATTTGCAGATGAAAACACTGGCTACACTACAAAACTACAGAACTGCTCCCTGACCAAAGCACTTTGTTTTCAGTTTGTTTGGCTCCTTTCTAGCTCCACTTCTCCTTCCCTGATCCTCTGGTATTGGTGGTGGAGTGGTAGCCAGTACACAGTCTTTCTCCCCCCATTCTCTGCTCAGTGAGCTGGGTGGTACCTCCAAGCTCTGCCTGTGAGAAACAGGGCATGTTTCCTGCAGCTGGGTCACTGAGTCCTGCTGCTCTGGGCTCAGTCAGATGCTAAATGCCAGTGTGGCACAGCTCAGTGGCACTGGGGGTCCCAGCACACACGCTGGCAGTTGCAGCACTCCACACATTGTCTCGCCACAACTCCTCTGGGATCAGTCCTGTAGCTGTGACTGATTGCAGCTACTTAGCTGAAAAGAGCAGCCTAATTCCCTTATCTCTCTGTCCCAGACAGTACCCAAACTCTGCTGAGCTGAGAAGCTTGCAGCAGGCTATGAGAGCTTGGGGCTGGCCCTGCCTTTCCCTTTCCTTTGTGGAAGCTTAGATTATGCTGCAGGACACCCGAGCCCTCTGTTCCCATCTCCTCTACCTTTGCCCTTTGCATACAAAGGGGCTTTGTCAGGGTTGTCTGGCTCATATTGTGCCTCTGTTTGCAAAATCAGTGTAACTTGAGAGCAGTTTGTGCAGGAAGATCCAGGTTCCAGCCTCTCTCAGGTGCCTGGTGCTTGGCCCCCTCCACCCGGAAGGAGACCCTCTCTGTGGCTTTGCCCCTGCATTCTGGGCTCTGGTGTAAAGGAGCTGTCTGGTGCCTTGTTGGGCTGCGGGAGATTCATTAATCCTCTTGAGAGTGGTCTTAAGTGTGGAAGACAGACTCCTTTTAAAAATAAAGGTTCCTAAAGCACTGCTGAGGTGGTGATGGATGTTATGAGGGTACACACCCTCAGGAGAGGGGCAATCTTGTTTTGCCTCTGGTGAAAAGTGGCCAGGCTCATCTCTCTGGTGCTGCCCAGTGTGGCTCACAACTGGTAGAGCTGGGCTCAGAGAGCAGGCCCAGATAGCTCATTCCCTCTGTGGTACTCAGCTGCTCACCACTATGAAGCCATGGAGGCAGGAGTCTGCACGGGCAGGCTGGAGCTATGTGCCACAGGGAAGGGCCATCCAGGCCATGCATGCCTGTGGCTGGGTCCAACAGAGAGTTGAGGAAGGGAGGATTTTTTTTCTCAAGAGCTGCAAATTCTCTATTTTTTAGGAAAACTAGCAACAGAGAGCACCTGGCTGGCCCAGCAAAATCCTGCTGCCAGGCACAGTGTCAGAGCTGCCGTTGGAGAGATTGTTGTTTGTGAAACCACTGTAAAGAGGTGCCCGGAGAAAGGCTTGGCTGTGGAAAGTCCCTGTGGTGGAAAAAGGCCTGGTAAAGAGGAAGAGGAACTGCTGCAATGGTTCCCTAGAGACTGGCTGGCTATTGATGAGACCTTCCTTGGTGGGGGGGTCCTTGTGCTGTGGCCATGGGGCATTGTGAGTTTCCCTCTCACTCTGGCAGCTGCCACACATGAGCGGAGCCTGAAAGGAGAGCTGGTGGCATCTGCTGTGGGCATTCTGTAATGAGCTGTCCTTGCCTCCTCTCCAGGCAGCTGGTGGCCTTGCCTGATTCTGGTCTCACCCACTTCCCAGGGCTGTTCAGGAGGAGGATGATGGATGGACCCCAGCACCTCTTAGGGCCATGGCTCCAGAGATTGGAACACTGCCCTGGAGCTGCACTGAATGGGGAGCTGCTGAGAGCAAGCCCTACACCTTGGCAAAGGCTGTGCTGTCATTTGTGGGGGAATATCTTCATTGCCAGGGCTGGGTTTGGGTGCAGGTAGCCACAGTGAATGAGGGTGAAGCTCCCTGCCTTCCAGCACGGGCTCTGCAGAAAATGGAGAGCAGGGAAGAAGCAATGCCCACAAAGCCAGCAAGCAGAAACTGAAGCCAGCAGCAGTCCTGTGTGAGCTGGCATCCCCGAGGCACAGCAAGGGAAGAGGAAGCAGGGAACATGACGCAGTAGGGACAGCCTGAGGCCTGGGGTAGAAGCCTCCATGTATGGGCCCCAGACAAACAGGAAATAGAATTCTGGAGGCTGAGGGTCCAGGGCAGAAAACTGAGCTGAATGCTTTCCAAGGGGTTGGATATCTCACACCAAGAACCAGGAAGGCTGAGCATCCTTGGGGGAAGCAGGGGCCAAAGCAATCTGAAGGACAGATTGAGCTGACTGATAGGCAAGCACAGGGCTCTCTCTGCAGTCACAATCTGCTGGAAGGAGACAGCAGGAGGTAAGGCCGCTGCAGCCTCAGATAAAGCACAAATGAAAAACTAGCAATTAGATCTGAAGGCAAGTGGAAAAAGCAGTAAGAGACGCACGTAGTGGAGGGGAGCTGGCCTGGCTCTCTCACTCTGCTCCAGAGAAACTTGGACTTTGCAACAAAGGAAATGAGTCAAGCTGCTCACGTATATCCCCTGTGCCTGACACAGCCTTAGGGATGGGCCCTGCACTTGCACCAAGGAGCAGCACAAAGCAATACCTGAACTCGCCCCAAGGCTCTAGACCAAGTCACCCTTGATTTATCTGTGCATGCAGCTTTTTCTGTGCAGAGCACAGTGTGTGCAGGGGTGAGCACAGGAAGTACCCATGGCACCATATCTTGCAGAGAGAAGGAGGTGTGGGCTGCAAGCACCCCATAAACTCACTGGAAATCCACAGATGATACATGCTAGGGTTGCCAGAGGGAAGTGCTTATGTGCTGGGGACAGCTTGGGGTGGCACTTCATAGACAGGAGGCTCTTTGTGTGGCTTGTCCCAGGGAGGGACCTGGCACTCACCCAGTCAGAGGTGCAAAGGGCTTCCCAGTGAGGGGAACATCACCCAGTCTTGGTGACATTGAGCAGTGGTCCTGTATCGACCCATGGGCTGGCTATGGGCAGAGCACACTTGGGAACACCAGAAAGAGCCCTGTGGTCCCAGGCACAGCCTCAGCTTGTGCCAGCAGAGGGGAACCCTCCAGCCCCTAACCCTGCATACTTCCATCACTGCTAGACCTGAGGAGCACAGTCACATCCCACAGTGCACACAAACACACCATTTATTGTTTGACACCAAAAATTACAGCCTTGGAAAGAGGCAGGTTCCCTGCAAAAATAAATAGTCACATTTTTCAAGTGAGGGGGTCTGTCCATTTCCTCCTCCGTCTGTGGGTGATGGGAGCTAATGCCTTGTGGAAGGCCTGGGGATTTTGTAGGAGTTGAATGTTGGTGGCCTGCAAAACCAAGGTCACGTATGTCACCCCCAGCCACAGAAGGGGGTAAGGAACAGCTCAGGATGCACTGGGATGGTCAAATATCATCCCACTCCTATCACCCAGCCCCACAGGAAATAGGGGATGGAAACAGCTTCCCCAAACCCTCCAGCTTGGGAGACTGGGACCAGCAGCACCTCCAGACTTGGGAGTGTGGGAAGATGATAGGGGACACCACAACTGCATGCACTACAGCCATCCCCTGGTACCAGCACACTCCTTGGTCTGCACTCACCCTGGTCCCCACCCCACTCCCTCTCTCCCCTGACCCCCCTGTACCTACAGGGGCTGTCCCCCACCCCACAAAGGGAACTGGCAGAGCAAGTAGCTTACATCTCAAAGTCTTCATTCCTAGAGGGGAGAAAAAAGAAGGGACAGTGTTAGTGGGGCAAGAAGATGCCTTGTGGGAGAGGACAGCATCTCATGGTGGGACAAGGTCTCCCATGGGTCACAAAAGGAGAGCACATGGGCTTCAGGATGCTGTGGTCCCCTCCATCCTGGCTGCCTGATGTGAACAGAGAGCACTGGCTCTTACAGGCCCCCAGAGCATCAGTGCTCCTTCCCCAGGCAGAGCAGGGCTCCACACTCAGCAGCACACAGCTCCCTATGCCTCAACGTGAGCTCCCTGAGGTTCCTGGGCAGCTGAGCCCATGTCTCCAGCCAGCTCAGAGGGGTGCCAGGAGCTGGGGAACCCTCAGCCCAGCAGCTGCACCACAGGGCCACAACATAACCCCCAGGAGCTGGAAATCCAACTAGAAACTGCTCACTATCCTCAGGGGTCAGTGCCTGTGCTGGTGGTGGAGCTGCCAGGCAGAGTGTCCCAGAGGGCTGGGGGGCAGCCCCAGGACACCGGTGGCCACAGGCGTGTGAGCAAGCACTGCACCCTCGTGGCAATGCCACCAACCACGCAGCACACTGCATTCTGCACAGCATCCAGCTGTGCTCCCATGCCAGTGCTCCAGCACAAAAATGGTGAAAAACAGAACGAGTCAGGTGGTGGACTCGAGCCAGGCTGTGGCTGCAGCCCTGCCAGGCTCCTTCCTCCAAAGGGAATGCACCTTTGTCTGCCCAAACAGGAGGTTCAGAGCAGGCAGAGAAAAGCTCCAGAACATCCCCATCCTCAGAGGCGGAGGGTCCCAAGTCACCTCTCAGATTCTCCCCAGCCCACATTACTTTAGCATGAGCCCCACAGGCTACCACAGGACACGAAGGAACAGGTGGCAGGGGGACCCCAGACCCAGTGTAGTCACAAGGGGTGGGGCTGCTCCTCACCTGTACACATCAGCAATATCCATGCGGCGGTAGAACTTGGCAAGTCTGACGGCCAGGATGATGCTGGGCAGCAGGAACAAGGTGCACCAGCCCAGGCTGAACCAGAAGGCATTCTGCACAGGGTGGAGGAAGAGCCATTAGGTCCAGAGAGCGACTGGGAGCAACTCTTTTGCTGCCAGCGCTCCCCAGTGACCACCCACTCCTTCTCAGAGCCTGGCCTTTCCTCTTAGCCACAGCACTTTGCTGGGCAGAAGCTGGGCACTGCTTCCTGTGCATCCCTCATCCTGTGCATCCCTGATCCTTCCCTGCATCCCTGATCCTGTGCATGAGGAGGACAAGAGGACCTCACTGCCACCCCACACGTGTGTGTCACTCTACACACCACTGCCCCACTCACCACAGAGTCCATGATGTAGTCACAGCCAATGACCTCCACATTATCCAAGGACTGAGCTATGGGCTTGCAACGTGCCACATCTTCTGTCACCTGGGGGACATGGTGGGGACAGCATATGTCAGCATCCACCAAGCCTTGCAGCTCATTCCCCACTTCTCTCCACCTCACTGAGGAAGGCTCAGCTTACCCTGCTCTTGGCCCATGAAATGTAGGTCTCAAAGAAATCCAACAGCTGCTTCAGGAAGGCCAATGTCTCCTGGAGGGGCAAGCACAGAATGAAGATGTTGCACCACCAGCCCCCTCCATGCCCCATGTCCCTTCTATGTCAGGACCAGGGCTCTCAGACCACCTCAGCCCAGCAGCAACAGGGCTGAATGCTTCACCCCACCCCAGTCCCTTGCCAGGGATGCCATAAGGGAAAGGGGCACCCAGGGGTGCAGGAGGCACTCAGGGAAGGCAAGCAGGATGAGCAGCCAGACAAGGTTGGGCTTCCCTGTATAGAGGGAGGTCTTGGTGAGGGGGTCTGGTCCGTGTGACCTGACAGCAGGGCAAGGCAAGCTCACATTCTTGATGATGTTTGGCGTCTCCCTCTCCAGGAACTCCTGGGTTATGTTGGCTTTGTCCAGTGCAGCTGTTGTCTGTCCCTGAGGTGAAAGGTGCTCTCAGCACTGTGATCTAAGTGGGGCCTCTGCACTTCACTAACCCTGCACAGCAGCACTCCCCGGGGCATAGCCTCTCGGAGCTGTGGTGTTCCCAGCAGTGACATGCTGGTAGTGCCAGGTGCCTCAGGTGGAGGGAGCCTGCACCTGGCAGGGTCCATGGCCTCCCTCCCTCTTGCCATGAATAGCCCCCGCAGCACCTGAAGAGTGCTACAGCAGCCCCCAGCCTGCAGGTTAGCCCCACCACCTCCACTGCAGGACCTCAAGGGTGCTTTGCAGGCTGCCTGGGACTGGCATGCATTCCCCTTGTGCAGCTTACCTCTAGCTGGGCAGCCCTACTCTGCACTGAGTAGATGTTCTCCTTCAGACTTTGCTGGGGACAGAGAGAAGGGTGATCAGAGGTACAGACCCCACAGCTCAGACAAGACCCTGCCAGCAGGCTCTGAGCTCTAGGGAAGCCCAACCCAGCATCCCCAGGACATGCCCCAGCATTGCTCACCAGTGGCCTAGAGAAGCTTGCCTGCATCTCCTTTTCCAGCTTCCTCAGTTCATGAGCATTATCTTTCAGGCTCTCCTTCACATCTGTGCCCTGGAAGAGCTGCAGTCAGCAGTGCCCAGCTCTGTACCTCCCCTCAACACTCAGGCAGGCACAGAGGAGCTCAGTGACCAGTAGCTTTGGGGGCAGGGTGGCTGTGGCCCTGGGGTATCATGGTCTCTCACCACTTTTTCTGCCAGCTGCTCCAGCTCTGCAGCCAGATCCAGGAGGCTTCCCTGGGTCATATTCTGATCCAGCTGGAAAAGGCAGAGACAGAGCTATGAGAATGAGGAATAGGGTGCACAATGGGAGCTATACGCCTTCTTTGTGGGACAGAGAAGAGCCAGGGCCTTGTGGGCAAAGGATGTGTCTTGTTACCCTAATGGGTTACACAGATGGCAGAGGACTCACAGCAGCAAAAAGGAGAGTGCAATAGACCTCCTCAACCCACATCCAACCCCCCTGCCCTGATCCCAAGACCAGACTACAGCCAGCACACCTGCTCCAGGGTGAGGGTGAAGTTGGGAGGCTGTCCAGCCCGACTGGTGCTCAGCAGCAGGTCTTTCTGGCTCTGGTTGAGCAGGGAGATGGGGCCTAGGGTGATGTTCATCTTCTCAAAAGCCGTGGAGATGTTTCCTGTGTACTGCCAGAGCAAAGGGGGCCATGATGGGACAGGTGCTGGCCCCTCGCTGTCTCCTTAGCCCTTGGTCTGGATTCCTGCCCTCAAGACCCTGGCACCCCCATGCTCACCTGGCTGATATTCAAGAGCTCATCCAGGGACATGCTCTGGTCCAAGTGCAGAGTGTGCCACAGGGAAGCATCTTGCTGGCACTGCCTGCAGGATGGAGGAATGGGGTTTAAAACAGGGCAGGTGAGGGCCACCCCCTCCCAGGAGCATGTCCTCACCTGTGCAGGTAGGTTGCACCTTGCTCCTTCCCTGTGATCAGTGCCTACCCACAGCCTGGGAAGGTAGGGCATGCTGCCCTGCTCCTGGAGATCATCTGAGGGCATTGAGCAGCTCTACCCCCACCAAACACACAGTGTCAGGGCTGGCACCCACCTGTATATCTCTGAGAAGTTTGTCGTGTCACCCTTCAGGCCCAGCAGCTCTGAGAGATTAAAGTTAGGGATCTTGCCAGGGGTGTCGAGGAGCTAAGAGCAAGGAAAGAGATGGAGAAACTAGACATAGTGCAGGGCAGGACACTTTGGAAGAGCATCCTAAATGGCTAGTACTGCCTCTGCTCCAGCAGCAGCCCTCATTTAAGAAGCAGTATCTCCAGGCAGTTTCCCCAAAAGCAAGCTTACCTGGAAGAGCTGCTGGTTGTGCCAGGACTCGCAGAAGAGCATGTAAATGTTCCCCCCCAGCATGAAGATGATCATCACCAACAGCATGAGCAGCCAGTAGAAGATGAAACTGAAGCCAACCCCTCTGCCAGGACAGAAATGCCGTCAACACCAGCAGCCCAGTGGCCCAGCACTGATGCTGGCATTGCCCCCACCTCACAGAGCCCAGGGGCTGCACACCCCTCACCCCCACAGCTGTAGGAACACCACCCTTCCCACAAGCTTGTCTCTGTTCTGCCTTCAGACCCCAGAGCATGACCAGGCTCTACTCTGGAGCTTGGATTCCAGAATAGCTTCCCACAGCTTTGCAATCCGGCACTCCCCCGCAGAGCTGCAGGACCCACGCACACACTGCCAGCCCTCGCCGTCACGGGGCAAACGGGCTCCCCTCAAATGCCTCTCACCAGCACCACGTTTGACCTTCAATTTACCACCTGCACGGGGAGTTGCCATCAAGCTGCAGTAAAATGATGATTTAGGAGCTCAAGCATTCCCAGGCCAGCCCTGCCCACCCATCCCACCACTCCCACACGTGTCCTTGGCAGCCAACTGAGCCTCACGCCATGAAGAAGTTCCCGCCAGCATTGGAGAGGCTGCTGCGCTGCGTGGGCAGCACACCTTCCTTCAGCCCCAGGGGCCCCAGCAGCAGCCCAAAAAAGTTGCAGAGGACCACCAGCAGCACTGTGCAGCACAGGAGGGCACACACGATCAACCTGGGGCAAGACAAAGGATGGGAGTCCATCAGCAGAACCTGGGACCCTGAGCAGCACCCTGCAGCCCACTGGCTGCCTTCATAGGGAGGAAAAAAGGTCCCAGACACTACAGCAGGGAAGGGGCATGTGTGTCTGCAAGGCACAGTTCTGACTACCCTGCACCCACAACCCCACCACCCAGCAAGCCCCCACCTCCAGCAATGAGAGGAGCAGGAGCCTTAAAACTCCCCAGACTATGGAGTCAGGGCAGCAGCCCCTCACCTACCTGAGCCCATCCCAGGCGATGATCGGCTTCCTGTACTCCTCCAGCACCGATGTGGCATTGTTCACAAAGGCCCCAACTTTCTCCTTTGCATCCAGGAGTGGCAACCCTTCCTGCAAGTTTCTGATCTCCTGCCTGACAAGGAGCAGCTGGTCCTGGCTCTCTGCAAGGAACAGGGACACGCTGACATTGCGAGCTGCTGCCCAGGTCCTGCAGGGCAGTGGGGACTCAGAAAGGATAGGAAAGGGGCAGTCATGGCCAAGGATGACATTGGCATGATGGCACCTGGGGACAGCCAGGGCTGCAGGAAAGACCTCCAGGAAAGAATGGCTTGAGAAGGGAGGAGGGAATCCTAGAAGAGGGAGAAGTCAGCACACAAAGCCCTGCTTACTTGCCACCACTTCTTGGGACTGCTCTTGCACCTTGTTAGGGGTCATGCCCAGCGTTCTGTTAACCTGCATCCAGGGAAGCACAGCATGAAACTCACATCCCTGCCTGCAATCCAGGGCTGAGCAGCACATCTCCTTGTTCCCAGATCCTAGTAACACACAACAGCCAGGCTCCCCACAGCACCCAGCCCACCCTACCAGTGTGCAGGGATGGTTGGGACAGCAAGCAGACCTCAGGCCAGCCCTTCCCTCGGTGTCACACACTGAACTCCTGACAGAGCTCTTCCCAACCCACACCCTGTCAGCACAGCCCCAGCAGTTGCAGGAGCACCCAGCTTTGTGCGTGGGTGAAGGGGACACCCCTTACCTCCTCTAAATCAGTCTCTATGTTTGACTCAGAGACCTCACGCAGTGCCTCCAGCTGCTGCTCCACACCTGGGATCTGCGGGGAAGAGCCTGGGGTGAGGGAGCTGTGGGGGCTGGGGCAGGGGCTGCTGGGGCCCCTCACCCACACCTTGCCCCTCCTCACCGTGCTGAAGTTGGCAGTGAAGGCGAGCCCGTCCAGGGACACTCGGCCACAGGGGGGGCCACATTTCTGCAGGGTGCTGTTGAGCCTGTCCCGCAGGTTCACCAACCACTGGCTGTAGTTGCTCTGCAGCTCCTCGAGCTCTGAGCGGCTGATGGCAATGCTGGCAAAGGTGTCATTCAACATCTCCATCCCTAGGGAGATAGCGGGGAGCTCAGGGCCTTATCCTGCCACTGTGGCAGGGACTCGTTCTCATCCAGCTGAACCATGGAAACTCATGAAAAAATGCAACATAAGGGCATCCCCAAAGTCATGGCACTTGTCCCAGGGTGTGGCTGGGAGGCCAAAGGGATCCACCTCCATAGGAGCCTTACCCAAACATGCACCCACCCCATCTCTTGATCCCCTTGAGTTCTTTGCCAGTCTCCCAGGGATGGGGCCAGTACCTTGCAAGAGGCTCTGGAGAGACCCCAGAGCTGCATCCGTGCTGCTCCTGATGCGTGAGGTGATCATACTGCCCAGTTTGGGCCCAATGTCTGCAGAGATGGGAGAGGTGGCGTCAATAACAGGATCCCTGCAAGGTCCTGGGGCTTGCAGGAAAGCTAGTGAAAACACTGACACCACCAGCACCCCTCCCTCACCCACCCCCCAGGTGGGGGGCAATGGGGATATCCCCACTCTCCCACCACCTGCATCACCCTTCACGGAGAGGAGCCTGAATAGGGAAAAGCAGAAACTGGAGCAGAGCTGGAGCTTGGAAGAGCCTCCAGACCCAGATCCTTTAGACATCCCCGTAAGTACAAGCCCAGTGGCCTGCAGAGTCAGCAACCACCCACAGGGCAGAAAGGTAAACCCACACAACAGCCCCACTGGCCAAGAACCCCCAGCCCTGGAGCAGCTCCCACAGGGCCGTGGGGATGCTCCAGCCCCTCCCGTCGCACACCCTCACCCTGGAGGCTGCGGTTGGCATAGTCCAGCGGGACATCACTCTTGTTGATGATAAAATCAACTTGCTGTAGGGACAGAGATGTGGTGTCAGTGAGGGTGGGAACCTTTCTCTGCTGCCAGCCCCTCCGCTGCCCTTCCCCGGGGGGCTATTTGGGCTGCTCCTCCCGCCTGGCCCCTTGCCCCCAAGACGTGGCAGGGGGACCATGCATGCCTGGGGGATGGAGGCCAGGTAGGTGTGGAAGTCATCCAGAGTGTTGTTCACATTGGGGAAGGTGCTCTTCACAGCCTGGGAGAAGCGGGTGTTGCTGATGAGGGCACAGATACCACCAGCCCTACAAGGGAAGGGTGGCAAAGTCAGCATGTGGGGAGCTCAGTCCCAATGCTCCCCCCAGTACCCTCCAAATCCACCCACACAGACCACAGCCTGCAGTGTCTGGAGCACACCAGTGACTCCTGCTACCAGTGCATTCCAGCACGTGCCCTGCCCTGAGGGACCAGAGAGGAGGGACGCGGGAAACTGAGGCACGGCAGAGCCCGGTACGCCGTGGGGAAGCTGTCGGGAAAAGTCTGCACGGTGCCAGTGCGCAGCCCCCCGGGGCCAGCTCCCCACCGCCGCTGCTTCCTCTCCTTTGTCCCGCCGTGCCGGGATCTACTCCTAAACAATGGCAGTTTCCTGGCACGGCCGCCAAGCGCCGGCATTTCCAGCCACCCCTGGGTTCCATCCGGAGCCTCCCGGCCAGCGCACTCACAGGAGGAAAGCGGAGACCAGCAGGACAGAGGCCCAGAGCGCCCGGCGCCGGCAGCCCATCCGCCGGCCCTGCTTCTGGTACATGCGGCCCCCGCAGTTCCCGCAGCAGCGGCAGCAGCAGAAGCAGCATCCCACCAGCGGCACGAGGATGATGAGGACGACTCCAATGGCCACGCAGACCAGGAAACCCAGTTCGTAGAGCAGCAGCTGGGATAGGAAGATTGAGAAGCAGCGTAACACTGGTGCCCCTGAAGGCCCCTCAGCTCTGCGCACCCTGTCCAGACCCAAACAGACACAATGGGTCCCCCCAGGGAGCAGAACATGTCCCCTTGCTGCTGCCCGGCATCCAGGGCTCAGCCTCAGAGCAGCGCCCACCAGCATCCCCCAGTCCATGGTGGTCTGGGGCTGCCAGCTCCCCACCACAGCTGCCTGCTCACCTGACGGATGTTCTCCCGGCTGAACCCGTTCTGGGACTGCCCAAAATTAATCAGCTCTGGGAGATAAGAAGCACAGAGGGCTGTGAGCAGGTGCTGGGCCCTGTGGAGCTCTCCAAGAGGGCCCCAGACCCTGCTCACCCCTCCCAGCCCAAGGCATCACCTGCAGGTCAGACCAGCTCTGAGTATGGCATTTTTCTCCCTTGCAGCTGCCCTCCCCAGCCATCACATCATGCAGCATTTTTGCACCCAGAAAAAGTGCTGCCAGCCCCCAGGCTCTCAGGGGTTCACAGAACAAGGGAGTTCCTCACCACCATGGGCATAAGGGACACTGCCCTGGGGCTGCCCTCCTGCAGCCCAGCCCTACATAGAGGCCCAAGGGCACTGCCAGCAAGGAATGAGTACTGGGGCAAAGGCCCACTGCCACACTGCCTCTTTCATTCCCAGGGCTCTCCCTGCCTGTGCCACATGCCCTCATTACAAGCCCTGATGGCACTTGGGGACATTGATTGTACCCTGGTGTCTATGTGACACAGGTCCACAAAGCAGGACCTGTGCTGCCAGCCACACCTTTGCCAGCATGTTGATGGCAAGCAAGGGTTGAAGCCAGTGAAGGAGGAAGCACAAGTGGCAGTACCCAGAGTGGCATTTCCCTCCAGGTGGGCAGCACTTACCCCATGAATATGGAGCAGCTGCAGGGTCCTGGTATCACCTGTGCAAACCTGCAGCTGCTTCGGGACAGAGCTGTGACAGCGACAGGAGCAAGGGCAAGTGCTGGCAAGCAGGGCAATGCACAGAGAGAGCACACAGTGCTGCCACTGGCACCAGGACACACTGCTCTTGGTGGCCAGCAAACACAGAGGGCTGCAAGGCAGGCAAAGACCCTGCAGGCAGAGTGGGGTTTGCTCTGCACATTTTTGGGGGCTTAGGATTAAGATACCTGGAGGGAGGATGGGGCAGGACTCTGCAAGGTGGCACTACCTCTAACACCTGTCCTGGGGCCCAGCTAAGATAGCCCCACAGTTGTTATGGGACATGAGCAGGACACAGCTGGCAATCCTTGGGACCCCACTGCCGATTACCCCAGCCATTACACCACTACCAGCCCCCCCCGCCATGCACCCACCTATGGGCAGGGCGTTGGGCTGCACCAGCCGCAGGAAGCCGTGTGTCATTGCCACCAGCCCCGGCGTGCTGCTCCCCGGCGCCTCGGGGCCAGGCCCGTACGTGGGCTTCGAGATGTTCCCCAGCTCCATCGCAGCAGCTCCTCTGGACACCGAGGCACCGAGAGGAGCTGTCGGTGTCGCCGGGGCACGGGACCACCCACCCT
Source organism: Hypocryptadius cinnamomeus (assembly GCA_013400635.1). Taxonomy (NCBI): domain Eukaryota; kingdom Metazoa; phylum Chordata; class Aves; order Passeriformes; family Zosteropidae; genus Hypocryptadius; species Hypocryptadius cinnamomeus. The sequence goes on along the minus strand of VYZP01028485.1, from coordinate 18,764 downwards.
GCCCTGCCTCCTGCCTCTGACCAGGAAATGTAGAGAGAAAAAATCAGGCACCTGCCCGCTCCTGCCCGGAAAGAAAGAGCTGCGGGAGAGCACCGAGGAAAGATGAGTGCACCCATCCCAGCCCTGTGAGCAGTGGGGTGGGAAGCCAGGCACAGGTGACCACGAGGGACCGGGGGGCTGTGGGGGATGAAGCGGATTCAGAGCACTCACCCTGTCCTCTGACACCTCTCCGTACCCACAGCTGCGGCAGGGTCCGGCCGCAGCGTGCCAGCGCCCAGGTCTGTGGTTTGTTTAAGTTTCAGCGGTGACTGCTGACAAGCTGTTTGCCGGGACAGAGGGCGATGCCGGGATCGCCCCACCCTGCCCCTTACGGCTCTTGGCACCCGGCCGCCTCGGGTCGCCTCTCTATACCGGGGTCAGGGTCACCACCGACCTGTCCCGACGCAGGCATGGGGAAGAATCCCTCTCCGCTAAGCTGCCCTGCCCATGCTGGTTTCCTCTTGCCCCAACCCAGTTGACTGGGTGGCCCGGGGTGATCCCTAGGGCAGCCGTCCCGCCCGCTCCGCCCCACACCATCTGCATCCTTTCGGGATGGGGTGCGTTGAGCCGTTCAGAGTTTCAACACAAACCAGCTGTAGCCACAGAAGCAGGTTTTGCATCTAAAAACCTTCCGAAATGGGGCACTGCGGCAAACCCGGCATTTTTCACGCGCGTCGCGGTCCCCCAAGCGGGGAACAGCCTTAGGGGTCCCCAGACAGCACTTTTTCCCAAAGGCTGGGCGCCCGCTCGGCTCCATCCCCACTCCCCGCGGAGCTTTCCCACGCAGCGTGGCTCCATCCCCCGCCCCGCCGCCGGAGCTCCGGGAACCGCAGCCGGAGGCAGGAGCGGGGAGGGGCCGGAGATCGCTCCCGGTTGTGCCGCGGACGCACCCGGTGGACGCGGGGCAGGTGCCCCGGGGGGTCACGTCTCGGCAGGCGGAGCTCCCCAGCTCGGCACGGCTCCACACCGAGCCCGCGGCGCGATGGCCCCGGGAGGTGCGGGGAGGGCCGGACAGAGCCGCCCCCTTCCGCCCCGGCCCGCCGGGGTCTGTCGGGGCGGGGAACCGCGCCGGCCCCCTCTTCTGCCGAGCGGGAGCCCTCTGCCCCACCCCTTCCCGCTGCACCTTGGCACTCCTCCTTCACCCGAGGGGCAGCCCTGCTCCTGGCCCCAGCCCATCCTGACATCCTGCATCTCCCCCAGAGACCCCTGCCCTGTCCCGCATGGGGGAGCCGGCCGCCCACAGGCCCTCTGCCTGGGGATGCTCCCTCCTTGTCTAAGAGAACCAGCACTCCCCCCACACTGCCAGAGCCACTGCTGGCCCCTCCAGCAGCCCACCCTGCCATAGCACCCTTGCCGAGAGCCTGCCCCGCTGCCCACCTTGCCCCTATGCCAGCCCTCAGCTGTGCCCTGCACCCCCCACCTCCTGCCCCGAAGTAGCTGGAGCCCCCAGGATGGTCTTGGTCCCTGCATGGGACACCACGGGCTTTTGGACAGGGACCAGCAGGGACTCTGGGTGAGCTGTACCTGAATGACCTTTGCATGGGGGGCTCCCTGGCCCCTCCAGCACTCACGGCTTGCTCATGGCCACGTCCCAGTTACTGCTTAACTTTCCTTGGCACAAGCAGGCATCACTGCACTCTGTGACCTCAGGTGAAGGTGGCCCAGGGAGGAGGGCAGCCCTGCTTCAGGTTTTCTTACTGGTCTGGCCCATGCTGGGTGCCAGAGTGCCATGTGAGACCCTCTGGCACAGCACTGGCACTGGGGAAGAGCAGCAGAGGGCACAGATTCATCCCAACAAAAAAAGAGGGGAAAAAAAAAAACCAAACCAACAACTAGTGAGTTTCCCACAGCACTGGAGCTGATGTGGGGGAAGGAGGTTTAGGAGCTTCACAGGTACCCTTGGGCTTTCCAGGTCAGACCTCAACCCTGAAGTGTTGCCTTGGAGCCCTCCAGCAGCTCTTGGGTGCATGTGCAGGATCCAGTCAGGCATATATGCAGGATCCATCACAGATGGCAGGATCTGCTCCTGCAGGGCATTGCTCCCTTCCCACCCAGGGCATCCCACTGAGCCTGCCAGAGCTCGGGGCATGTCAGAAAGGAGGGTATTTATTGATGCCTCAGCTCTGGGTGCCACACCATGGGCTCACCAGGGCCACTGTGCCCGCACCTGCCCAGCCACGAGCTCCTACCACAGCACCTGTGTCCTGCAGTCTTCTCGACCTCAGCCCTGTCATAGCCTGGCGATGTCCCTCACTGCAGATGCCAACCCAACCCCTGCTCCTACTCTGAAGATACAGGCCCATCCTGCTCTCACCCTCTGCTGCATCAGCCCTGCTTTACGAGCATGGTTTCCCCCATATCCCTAATAAAGCTGGCACAGGGCACCCCAGCTTCTGGAAGGAGATTGTTATAGACCCCTGTCCCTCCTTTGCTCCCCCCAGGACACCTCCATGCTGCTCAGCTGCTTCTGCCCTGTTCCCAGGCAGGACTACACGGCCCCCACTGCTCCCCAGGGAATGCGCCCATCACCTTGGTGTCCGGGCAGGCCTCGAGCTGCTTGTTTGCTCTGCCTTGGGGACTGGGCCATTTCCCAGCAACCCTGTACCTTACCCTTGCTGGGATTTCTGCTTTCCGTGGCATGGCAGGGTGCCAGATGTGGCATGCCTGGGAACCAGCAGGCAGAGGCAGGCCAGCATCATCCAGGGAACACAGTGAGCCCTGTGCCCACACTCCCTGCCAGGGTACCAGGGACATAAAGGGACAACTCCCCTCTGCCTCGCCCACGTCAGCCTGTGATAAGTGATCAGGACAGCTTCAAACCGAAAAGTCATTTTATTGGTACCATACATGACTCATAAATGGCACAAACTATGGAGGGGAGGAAGGAAGAAAAAAAAAAAAAGAAACAAAAAAAAGGAAACAAAAAGGCATTACAGTGTGCCCATGGCAGTGAGGGCTCTGCACCCTCCACAGCAGCCGTGCAGCATGGCATGGAGAATCGTACCTTAATTGTGATGCAGAGCCCCCCTCCCTGCCACAGTGGGCTCCCACCCTGGGATCCCACCCCATCTGCAAAGGGCCTGTGGGGACCCCCGTGCCTGGGGGTCTGAGGGGCTGAGCCCTCCAGCTCCTGCCTGCCCATGGAGGGGCCCAGGAGCCAACACAGGCATCTCTCCAGGGATCTTCAGCTTGAGATCACACCAGGGCTGACTCAAGGCTCTGTCTCCCTGCCCAACCACAGGGACAGCAGGAGAGGACACACAGGGTGTCCCCCACCCCATCTCAGCCAACCTCCTGCAGTCTCACCCATGAGTGGGCAAAGCATGAGGCGCTAGTAGCACCCCTGCAGCAGCCAGAGCCCCGGGCACAGGCAGGCCCTCAGTGACACCTGCCAGCCCCAAGCCCCATGGTGCAGTGGGACAGAGACTGTGGGATCCCCAGCAGGGAACTGGGGGGTGTCTGACAGAGAGAATGGAGTGCACCCCTCATTCCCCCAAACTTCAGGGCTGCTCTGCCTGCCCCAGGCTCCCTTACGCACGCAGACAGACACACAGACCTCTCGCACACACACTCTTACACACACTGATACCCCCACTAGGGCAGTCCCCTCCCACAGCAGCACTTGCTGCAACCCCACCACGGGGCATGCCAGGGTGTACCCACAGGCAGCCCAGACTCCCATCTTCCCCCAAAACCCCACTCCAAGGCTGCTGGGGTGAACTAGTTAGTTAGCACAAACACCCTCCCCCGGCACCTCCCATCTTCTCCTTGGAAAAAGCCTTGGAAGGGATTATTTTTTTTCTCCTTTTTTTTTTTTTTTTTAAACCAAAAAAAAACCCCAAAAATTATTATTTTTCTCATCGCTTCCCCTAACATCAATGGAGGCACCTGCTCTAGTGATAACACATTGAAAGAACAGTATCGTACACACTGTCTACAGCGCGGAAATGTACAAGCACGAGGTACACGAACCCGAGGGGGGGAGCGGGGACAACAGCACACAAGATTTACATTGAGAAGAGAGGCAGGAGGCTGGACCCCCGACCTCTGGAGGGATTAGAAAGGAAGTCTGCAAAGTCTCTCCTTGGTTTGAAGCTCTCCGAACTGGATATAAAACGAGACTTCCAAGAGAAGAAGCCTGTACAAAAGTCAGGACAGGGTGAAAGGGTTCAGGACAGGAGGGGGGAATGGGCAAGGGGGCTGAGGGGGTATTTTCCCATTTTTTTTTTCTTTCTCTTTTTTAAACTTACAATTTAATAATATTATTTTTTTTTCTTAAAAAAAGACAAAAGTAGGAGGTACCAGGAGCCAGGGGTTGCAAAGGGGCCCCAGGCAGACTCACGCCGGGTGGAGGGAAACACAGGGGCTGCAGGCAGGGAACAAGGGCACCGGCTGCTCCAGCAGAGCTGCGGGTCCTCCGTGCCCCCCCAGCCTCCCACCACGCACTTCCTATATACAAGAGTCCCCCCATGGCTGTGCTGCGCTCTCGCTCTGGGGAGCGAGGGGAAGGGGAAGGTGCAGGAGAGTGGGAAAATGCAACGGGGCCCTATCCTCAATACCATCCCAGCACTGCAGGATCTGACCCTGGCAGGAGGAAGCCCCGTGTCAGAGCCCGAGGCATAGGGAAGGCTTTCCATTACTGCCCCTCCCAACCAGCCCCATGTTGGACTGGGGATGTGCAACCCCACTGCAAGTGGCTGCTCAGCAAACACCAGCCACAGGGCCCAGGGAGAAGGAGGGGCTCTGTGCTGTGCCAGACCCCAACACACACGGCATCTGGTAACGCCAGCCGCTGCCAACACCTCCCCACCAATTGCCCCTCACTCGGCAGGGAGGGGTTGGGCATGTTGGGACAGGGATGAGAAGCTCTCTGGGCAAGAAGCAGAAAAGAAGAGCGGAGGGGGAATAATGAAGCTACGGCCCCGGAAACCCACCCCTGCCCTGGGGTCCGTCAGGGAGGCAGGCGTGGGGGTGCGGGGAGGCGGCGGGGGTGACGGCTGGGGGCTGCCTGCCTGGTGTGCACCCCGGGCCGTGCACCCCATCGTTCACGTGGCGCTGGTCCGCCCCCGGTACCTCGCCGCTTCCCAGTCACTCTCCGTTGCAAATGTACAGGTAGATTGGTTGGGACTGAGTCCACGGGGCGGCGGGGGGGCCGTTACTGCGACGCCTGCGACGTGGGGTTCTCTGACTTGCTCTCCTGGCTGGAGGGCGGTTTGCTGTTCCAGGGGCTGTTGGCCCCCAGCGCCGGCGAGTTGTTGAAGCTGTCCTCGTCGTCGATGCCGTTGGCAGCGTCAAACTGCGTGTTCTCCAGCCGGGTGATGAGGCGCTCGTCCTCGTCCCCAAACTCCCCCCCCATCAGCGTGGGCTCGCCTACCACCATCACATCCTGAAAGGGGAGACGGTCCCGAAACATAATCGAGGTGGGGGGAGCCTGGGCCATTAGACCCCCCTCTCATCAGCGCAGCCCCTTTCCCCAGCTGTAGGACCACTTCCTCATCTCCACTGCAGAACCTGAGCTTGGGGCACTGAGTGGGGCTAACACATCCTCACTCCCTTGCAGGAGAGCAGAGGGACTCAGGGAAGGCAGCTGGGACACTCCCTCCTTCTTTTCCCCATCACATGGGAAGAACTGGGGTGACTCAGATAGGCAATCCCTGGGAGTCCTCCCCTAGCAGCTCCCAGGGGCAGGGGCAGAGAACCCTCCCCTCCACCCCAGAGCAGGAAGAGAGAATGGAAACGGGATGCTTACAGGTACCTGACTGGACAGGGCAAAGGTGCTGGCTGGGCTCTTCTTCTTGCTGTTGCTGTTGTTGGTGTTTCCCCCACCAGAGCTCATGGTGCTGCCCCCTGACATCTTCCTTTTCCGGCGCTTGCTGGGCTGCTGCCGTGCTGGCTCAGCTGGTGAAGGATGGAGACATATGTGGTCAGTCCCAACAAGAGGAAGCTGGTACCCCCAGGCCCTTTTATGCAAACCCTACTTCTTCGAGGAACACATTCCTCTCCAGGCTGTATCACCACCCTCTTCACCTCCACAGCTCTGCTGTCCTCCCAGACCAGAGGACAGGTGAAGGGGCAGAAACATTTCCATCCCTGCTTTGATTTCCACTAGCAGCTGGCAGCCCCGAGGCAGGGAGCACTGGCTGCCTGCAGCCCTGCTCTGCACCACTGGGAAGGCAGACCAGCACAGAAAGAAACCAAATGCCTGGTTCACAACTCCCAGCCTTATGAAACAAAGCCAAGAACAGCTCTGGGGCTGGGTGAAGCCTGCACCGAGGGCAGGGCCTGAGCAGGCAGTCCGAGAGACCCCTAGGCAGCACAGCAGGCAGTGTGAGACTCACCGGGCGGAGCGACCATCCGCTGCCACTTCTGGAAGAGGCAAGTCTTGAGGCAGTCCCGGGGACTGAGGCTGTAGGTCTTGTGCCGTGACATGAGCTCCTGCATTGGTTCTAGGATTACACAGAGCTGCAGAGAACAGACAGACTCTGGGTTAGATTGTAATGCTCTGAGCCTCAGCAAAATGGAGACCTCAGAACCCTAACCCTACACCTCTACATGCAGGTGTCTGTGCTGCAACGACCCAAGCCACGCCCTGAGTTTGTGGGATTTGGCAGACCCGCTGCCCCACAGCTCTATACAGCCCCTCTGCAAGATCCCTTTCACAAAGCCAGCCTTGCAGCCTACCCACACACCAGGGCAGCCAGACATCAGGCAGCTGAGAGCACAAGACATGGCAGAGCTGCAACCCCCCCTCTTCTCGCACACTTACTCGGAGGTAGTTGAGTGTGGAGTTTGAGAGCCCACAGCGTGTGATGTTCTTGGATAACTGGTCCAGCATCTGGGGATCCTGTGCCTAGGAGTGAGAGGGACAGAAGGCTCAGCTGCATCCAGGCTGGGAACAGCCCTCCCATGCCCTGGCCTGTGATGCAGGACTGGGTTGAGGTCCCCCACCGGCACAGCAGCCTGAGGAGCTCAACAGCCCTGTGTCATTCATGCCCAGGGGAGCTCCTGGAGCTGTACTCACATGCATGGCAAGGATGCTGCGGGGAATAAGTTCTCGATGCTGGCGGATGCTGAAATGCCACGTCTTTATCCTCATCATGTCATCAAACATGAACTCCAGGTAGAGCCGCCCCTCCACACACACCTGGGTGGGCAGGGCACAACGTCAGGCACAGGCTGCCCCAGCTTCCCCCAGCCCAGATCCCCTGGGAACCCACTGCTGCACACTGGAACACACTCAGAGTGGCTTGCCTCTGCCTCTTGTGAGTCTCAACAGAAGCCATAGCCACGAGCCCAAAATGCACAGCCCCTGGGATTGTAGCCACCAAGAGGGTACACAAAACCAAGGCGGGAGGGCAGCAGAAGCTGCGGGTGCTGGCAGTACCTGGGTGAACATGGGCTTGCCGTGCTGGGTGACCATGGTGCACTGGTCACAGTCCAGAGAGACGAAGTTGTTGTGGAAGGATTCCTTGGGGTGCTTGAGCACGTAGTACAGCTCTGTGGCTCCCCCTTCAAAGATGCTGCGGAAGTAACGGGGAATCAGAGTCCGGCCAATCGCTGCAGCAGGAGAAAGAAAAATAAGGTCAGTAAGCCCAGCTCGTCCACATGTTCCTTGGAATGTACATGAAGAGGGTCCCCCCATACCTTCTGGCTGGAAACAGCTGAGCTCTGACACCCTACCCACATCCCCCATAGCACACAACTGTCTCCTGCTGAATGGCAATACCCTTAGGAAGGAGGGCTCAAGCTGGTACTCACTGTATCTCTTTGGTCCATCCTCCAAGCAGAAAGTGATTGTTAACATGGCATCATCCTCAAAGAACTCTGTGGTGAAGGCATCCCACCACAGATTGTCACATTCCTGGGGATGACAGAGAGATGCTAAGTTATGGGGAGGAGACAGAGACAAACAGACAGACAGACACTGGCTGCCAGGCACAGCAGCCACGTGCTCAACCCACAGAAGACTGTGCTCCGAGCTGAGTGCTCAGTGCTCATAAGCCCTGTCCCACGGCCACATGTGGGAGAAGGCGGTGGGGGCCCCACTGCCGAAATACTGCCCTGGGCAGCCCTCCCCCTCCCAGCTGCCTACCTCTGTCCAGTTCTGCAGCCGCTTGTTGAGCTCAAATATCCTGTAGTCGGTCTGGTTCCCGTACGGCGTGTGCCTCCTGCCCAGAGAGCACAGCAAGCCATCAGAGGGGAAGGCAGCCACAGGGTGTGGAGGGGTCCTGAGCCCACAGGGGAACACATACAGCCCCTCCAGGACTGGCAGAGTCTGAGCAATCCTCCCACAAGCCCCAGCCAGCCAGCATGCTGGCCCTGCTGAGGCACCCCCACCGCAGGCACAAGCTCCCCCCCAAGCAGGGTCCACACCAGCCCCCCATGCTTACCCGATTCCAGGCTCCAGGTACGTCGGTGGGTACATAGGAGTAGGTCTAGCAGTGGAAAGAGATGCAGGCATGTCAGTGCTAGCAGGGATGTCCCTGCTCACCTCAGCTCCTACTTCCCTGGCTACAGCAGGCAATCAGCCTCACTGGAGCTGAGTGACTCCCCATAGTGCAGACTGTACTCTGGCTGCCAATATTTGATAGCCCCATGGGGCGAGCTGTAGCCCAAAACTGGGCTCTGATCCCACATCATTGGCTCCTCCACCCCTGGGACCTAGCCAACTGCTCCTTGGGGACATACCCAGAGCCTCTGCAGCAGTGACTGGTGCCAGGCAGGACACATTGAAGAAAGGGCTGTTTTGGCAGGAGCTGGGAGGGCTCCCTGTTATCTCAGGGGCTTGGTCAGGCAAAGGGCTTGGCATGACACAGCTCAGGACCTGGAGGCTTCCTTCATTCCAAATATCACCCATTCTCAACCCACTATCACCTGTGCCTGCTCCAATTCCCTCTTTGCTCTTGTGCTAACTGAACTCCATGCACTGCAGTCTCTGTTTGCTGCTGCAAAGCATAACACAGAGAGCGTGGGGTCCAAACTGCAGAGTGTCCTCGACATTGCAGACCCCTCCCTGGGCCCCAGCTCACCCCACATCTCGATCCAGCATGGTGCCTGGGTGGAAGGGGGGGAAGGCGTTGCCGTTCGGGGGCTCCTTTGGCGAGTACAGCTTGAACGACTTAGAGGAACAGCCTGGAGAGAGAGGGAGAGGGAGAGGGGGGGAGAGAGAGAGAGAGAGAGAGAGAGGGGACACAGGTCAGTCAGGGGCACCCTGTGAGGAAAGACATGCTGCTGCTGCTGGAGGAGGAGGAGGAGGCAGAAGGATGCACCAGTCAAGCCCCCATCAGCACAGCCCCATTCCTCCTCTGCTTCCCCCAGATGTCAGCTTACTCCCTTCATCCCACACACAGCTCCAGGCCTCCCCTGTGCAGGATGGAACTCAGAGGGTCAAGGCTGAGCTCTCAGGATCAGCAGCCCCAGAGGGGCCCAACCGCATCCCAAGGGTTTCTTACTGGTACCCAAAGTTTGTCAGTTCTCAGCTGGCTGGGCTCTGGGGATGTGCCTGAGGGGGACAGTCCAGCTGGTGAGCCTGAAGAGGGGCTGGCTGGGCCCTAGCCCTCCCTCCCACACTGCTCCTAATCCCACACTGACCGACCCGGGAATCACACAGGATCTTTTTGCTGACCTTTCTATCGTCATGGTGACGGGTGAATAATTGCCCAGAGGGATGGATGGCGGGTCCCCAGGCAGTCACCATCTGCCGCTCAGGCAGGCCAGTGGCCACCCGGATCCAGGCGGACAGAGAGATCCCACACACCAGCTCCCAGCTGTGACCAAATCACCCCAAAGCCTCACTGCCAACCACACAGCACCGGGGCAAAGGAAAAAGGGCCCATAGAGGGGTATGGGGTGTGATGGGGTCTGCAACAGAGCACACGATATGTGAAGCCAGCACACATCCTGAAAGCAACCTGGGGGCCCCCAGACCTGCCAACAGAAGACATTAGGTATGCTGGGCAGAGCCAGCCCCATTCAGGCTCCTTAGGGGCAGCCGGGGCAGGTTCCCGGGAGCAGTGGCTGCCAGCACCGCTCCCGAGCCCCGCGGGAGCCCCGGCACGCCCGGCGGCTGGCAGGACCCGGCACGCTGCGCCAGGATGCTGCTGAGGCACGCGGCTCCCTCCCTCCCGGCAGGCAGGCGGGCAGACGGGCTGACCTGGATGGGGCGCAGCAGTGGGCGAGCTGCCAGGCAGCTCCTGCTCCACCGGCTCAGCCGGCCCTGCCGAGCACAGACACGTCTCCCCCCGTCCCGCCGCGGGCGGGGGCCCCGGAGCCGGCCGTGCCGGGCTACCGCTGCAGCCGGGGCCAAGGCGGGATCCCCATCGGCTGCCCGCCCGCACACAGCCCTGGGACGGGCACTTCCCAACGCCCACGAGCTGCCAGGATTGCCACCCGGTACTGCAGAAAGCAAACCCAGCAGCGGAGGGAAGCGTCCCAGAGGCACCAGACACACCACTGCCCCTCTGGGCTCCACTCCACGGCCACGCTGTGCAGAAGGGTGCTGGGACAGGATCGGAACAGCAGCTCGACCATAAGGGATACAGGAGGGAAGTAAAAAGCACCAGAGTCAAGCAAAGCAGTGCCACCAGTATAGGGACCCAAGATGTCCAGCTTGTTGCAACAAAGCTTATTAGCCAGCAGAGGTGAATAACCAAGGCATCACCTTCACCCCTGCCGAGCCATCTGGGACCCCAAATCAGCAGTCACAGGGATTGCACACACTGCTGAGCAAGGGCTGGTCAAAAATAGAAGGGGTCACCTCCTGATCATTAAATCCAACTTGCAACGGGGGAAATACGTGTTTTACTTCTTGATTTTCTTGGGGCCTTTTTACCACGTTTCCCCACAGCAGCTGAATCCAGCTGCTCTCCAGCACTCACCAGGATCGACCAGTCCTGTGGGGCTGGAGCCAGCCCAGCCACTCAGCCGTGGCTCGCTGCTCCCACTCCTGCCCGCCTGCAGTGAGGATAAGTGGGACATGGCACAATTTCTCATATGGCTGCTAACAATGTCGGCCCCTTGCTCTTACTGAATGTTTTCATAGATAAAACAATTTTTAATAGGGAGTTCGGTGCTAGTCAGTTGCTGCTGCAGAGGAGTTTTGGCTTTCTCCTTTATCCACATCAACTTGTGCCTAACAGACAATAATTCAGCCCAAACTGTACTAGAAACACAGCATTTCTATTTCCTCCATTCTGTTGTTATACAACATGACACTGAAGCATGTTCAACACATAGGAAACTTCCCAAAACTCCCAAACTTCTGTTGAAAATAAACCAATTCATTAGGCAGAGACAGCAGTGGCTGAAGCACTGCTTGTTTCTAGTCATCATGTCCTGAGGGGCAGAAAAAAATCAGACCCAGCAGGTCTCATCCTTCAATTCTTTGTTTTCATTCACTGATGAGACATGGGAAGACTGAATTCCCAAGGCTTCTTGCTATCCTCAGTCCCCATCTTGTTTTTCAGGGCGCAGGAAGGTCTCCTGGGGTGGTGAGACCAGGGAGACACTCCGTTTCTATTGTGCTTCTCATGCTCTTCCCTAGCTCCCTGCTGCTGGAGACAGGACAGAAGACAAGCCAGGCCACCACTTCTACCCATGCCTCCATTTCCATCCTGGGCCTTTCCCAGCAGGCTAATACAGAGACACCCTGCTTTTGGAGCTCTGAGTGACCTGTGTCAGGATCTAGAGGAGTGGAGAGAAGCCTGTTATGCGACCTCAGCAAGACTGGAATCCTGACCAAGTATTTTTATTACAGTGTAAAATATGTCACTGGATTCAGTGGTTTGAAATAACACTAACAACAGCCTTAGGATTTGATACAAGCTGTCCAAATTCTACATTCACTGTAGACACACTGATCACATTACATAAAGTAACACAACTACTTTACAGCACCAGGAACATCAACTTTTACTCACACACAGGTCATGCTGCCTGGTCCAAGACATCTCTCCACCTCCACCTCTTTTCTTCATACTGCCCCAGCTGCCTGCAAGCCCTGTCCAGCCAGGTGCAGTGACACAGAAACACAGGATGTGGCCTGTCCCAATCGCCTGGTCCCAGCTGCTGTTTCTGCATGCCCCTGCTCTGCCTCCTGCTTTGAGCACAGGATCTGGGCAGGCTCGGTGATGCAGGCAGGCTTCATGCAAATAAGGATGCTGCTTGGTGGCTGAGCATGCAATGCCCCTGTGGAACATGAGGCAAAGGAGATGCTTCCTCTGGCCGCTCACAGGTGCTGGCCCAGCGACACAAAAACATTCAGCAAGGGAAAAAATCAGGCTGATGCTGCAGCTGGTGAGCTACTGGCCCAGGCAGGTCTGGGCAAAGAGCACAGTGCTCATGGCCAGGTGGGAGGCTCCATGGCTCCTCCCCAGCGTGGAGGCACGGGAGAAGGGAACCCTGGGAAGGGATCTCACAGCTCAGCACCCTCGGCCGAGGCCGGGTCCACAGACCACGCAAAAGCGTGGGCAAGTAAACAGCTCCAGGTGGGCAACCACCCAGGGAACAGAAGGCAGGTGCTCTGCCCGTGACTCATGTACAGCCCAGCACTGCCCAACCCTCCACATGCCTTCTCCTCTGCTGTTCCTGCTCGTGAACTATCAGCCCTATGAGAAAAGCTCTTCTGGTGCACTGTCCGGTAGGTTTGCTGGAGCAGGAATAATTCACATCCCAGCCAAGCTCACAGAGCTGGGGAACATCAGATTTCCCAAGGCACCAAAAGCATGGTGGACACCTCACAGAGCCAACACAGCCAGGAGATAGCAGGGTACTGTGAGCCCAGATCAGCACCATGGAGCTGCCTGCCTGGGCAGGGGACATGGAAAGCAGGGAGAAAAGCCCTGCCTGAACTCCCATAACTTCACCATCAAAGAGCAAAGAACTGCCAAGGACAAAGGCAAAACAGCATCAACATCTTGTTCCTCCTGTACCTGTGGCTGCTGGAATCGGTGCCCCCCCACCAGACAGGAGCTACTCCTGTCTGGGCAGCCAGTGTGCTCTCTGTGAAAGCAGCAAAGCTCACCACCAAGGCAGAGGCTAAAAACATAAATGATGAAAAAAAATGAAGAAGTGGGGCTTGAAAGGGGCTTCAGGGTTACAGCTCAGCCAGGGAGCGTCCTGCTTCTCCCAGGAGCCCGGGAAGAAGAGAGGCCAGCCTCTGCTGAAGGCAGACCAGGCCGGTGCTTCCCGGAATGCTCCGTGCCTGCTTCCTGGCTGCCTAACGAGGCTTTAAAGTGTAAATAGCGGCATTGTTTCGCAGGGCTGCCTCGATGGGGTGTGGGCGTCCTGATAGCGGGAAGAAATACATCTTCCCAGGCCAGTACCGCTGGCATGAGGGTGCTATCTAGGACTGGGTGTAGGGCAGCAACTCAAATAATTCACGTGGTTTTGCCCAGTGACAGTGCCTGGTGTCCGGGAAGCTGGCAGGGCTGGGAGGCAAACACGAAGTATTCAGAGTGACTGGGACAGGCAGAGGCACACGGAGCAGACCATGGTCTGTCCCTACAAGCCTGCCTTCACCTCTTCTTTCTCCTTTCCTTGGAATACAGCGGATTGGGAGAGGCCAGTTGCAAACCCCGATGTTGTTGTTAAGCCCACAGGAACCCAGGTGGAAGCCACCAAGACACGGCTTGAGACATTATCAGTGACAATATAGATTTGCAGAAACCCCGTTTGCTTTAAAAATGCACAACTGGTGAAGCTGAAGCTCCCACGAGGCTGGGCTCTCCAGGGAAGAGGAGATACTACTTTTGGAGGAGATCATGTGCCATGGACTCAGTGGCATCCAGAGGCTGACCCCAGCTAGGACGCTGCCTGTCTGAAGGCAAAACCTGCATCGCTGCCTGCTCAGCTGCACGCAGGGATTACTCTCTCACTTTTCCCAAGCTGCGCATCCGAGCCATCCACAGAGCTTATCTGGACCACAAGCTGCCTCCCTGCCCACACCACACCACGTGCATGGTGTCCCAGCCCCAGGCCACATCCTGCAATATTAGTGCAAAAGTCCCCCACAGCAGCACACAAAGCATCTGAACCCAAGGGTGCTCTTCTCTGCACATCGGGTCACAAATTTAGGGGGACAGCCAGAGAACGGATTATCACCTGCAGCTAATTATTATAAAGCGACAATCTTGATGTAGGCTGCAAAGCAGTGCCATCTAAAAGCATCAGGTGAGGAGAACCTGGCCGGGATGTGGAATTGCAGGCCAGGGCTCAGCGTAATCCCACAGCCCCAGCTCTGCCAAGGTCCAGGGTCTCCCAGGAAGGCATCCTCTGGAGCTGGACATTCGGCTGGGGCCCCAGGGAACTGCACTACCCTGCAGTACCTAGGGACAGCAGGAGTTTCCCCTTTCCCATTTTCTTCCTCAGATGATTCAGACAAGTAGACAGGGAATTCTCCAGGAGGGAAAAAGGGAGAAAAGCACACCCTGCCAATTGCAAAACAGCCAGAAAAATGAATCACGTCCACGGCTGCAAGCCCCAGATGCAATCCCACAGATAACCCAGTTTCAGCTCCACTACTATCAACTTACCAAGAGGCAGTCATTTCCTGCAACTCTCAGGGAAATATCCCACTGTCCCTAATTACTCCTTTCAGTTCACTGTCTCAAAGATGATCCATAATCAAACGCTGTTGGTTTCAGCCTCAGAAACGCACCTTGCAAATTTTCAGACACTTTCCCTCTCTCCCAGACCCCTTCACCCTGGGGCCCTGCCACCCTGCAGCGACCAGGTTCACATCCCTCCTGCAGCACACATCAGTGCAGCACTAGCAAACAAACGAACAATGTCGTGTGGGAAACACGGGGTTGGAAAAAAAACCCTGTCAGCATACCTTGAATAAAACCCTCCTGACAAACTAGGATTTTCATCATCAAAGGTTTTCTAGGCTCTGTGGCAACACAGAAAAATTCAGTTGTAGCTAACCATGCCGATGGTCCCGCAGAACATGAAGCCAACATCCCCACTCACTCGCTTGCCTGCCAGGCACATGGTGGAACAAAACTACACAGCTCTGCATGGTATTGTGGGGTTGTTGCTCAGGGCAGCCCTCCATAGGGACAAGACCTGCCTGAGAGAGCTGGAGCAGAGAGCCACAGTGCAGGGAAGGGACAGCAAGAGGCTGAGGTCTGTGCTTTCACTGAGAGAGGGGGATCCACAGTGATCCTCCAGGCCGGCAGGACCCCCAGCGCTGCTGCCTCGGAGCGCAGGAGGCTGTCAGCCCCCACGTGGCGCATGGAGATTCTCGATCCCGGGATGCAACGCTCCCCCTCGCTCCCTGCCGCTGCCAGGCGCCGAGAGCTGCACGCTGGGACGCGTAGTCTCCGGAGACGGCGGCCCTGCCGCCGCTGGCCGCCTTGCTCCATGTTGCCTCCTAGGTGGAGCCCCGCAGCCCTGGCAGCCGGCCAGACGCCCGCTCCGGAGGGGGGAAAAAAGCTGGATAACTCCTGCGGCGAGGATCCAGCTGGCCTCGCTGGGGCAGCATGCGCCCGGGGGCAAACCATGACGCTGGCGTGCAGAGCCTGCCACAAGGTCTGGACCACTCACAGATGCCCATGGAGAGGAGGGACAGTGCGAGCATGGCGGGAACCCACTCAGTGCAGCTCACAAAGCACCTCCATTGCTTCTTCGAGCTGCCAGGGCAAGCCTCTGCCCTCCTGCTCGGGCAGAACTTTTCTCAGTACTTGGTTAAAAGGCGACATGGGAGTGGCTGAATGAGGGACAGGCAGGCTGCTGGCAGCACTGGGGACAGAGCAAATGCAGTGGTTGCTGGACTCCCACCTCTGAACAGACAGCATGTGCTGCCACTGGTGTCAGGCCTTTGGATAATCAATGCAGGATGGGGCCAAAACCCCAGGAAGCAAAAAGACACGGTCATGCACATGGTCAAGCACACCTGCCTAGTGTTCCTCATACCCAGCCCCAGGGAAACCCTCTTACCCCAGCATCCCTGGTTCCAACTCCACCCGACACAACAGCAACCCACGGGGCAGCAAACCTCATTGCGGCAAGCATGACAACCCACAAACACACAGAGCAAACAACAGCAGGAGCACTCTGTCCCCAGATCACACAGAGGATGGGAGGTTTCCAAGGGAGAGGGCCAGGAGAAGTGCTATCCTGCTCTGCCACCACATAGGACTCTAGGTTTGTATCGTTAATGCAGATGTCAAGCTCATGCCAGTGCAGAGCTGCAGGCACATGAAAGAGGGCACGCTGAGAGAGAGCACTGTGGGCCAAGCATAAATGCCACTCTGCCAGCCATGGAACAGGAATGGAGTCCTGGGGCTGGACTGGTCCATATCATCCTCTGCTCCCGCATCCTGAGGAGCTGGGCAAGTTCAGGGCCACCAGCTATTGCTGCTCTCTGAAAAGAAGATGAAAGAGGTTCCAGGTCCCCAGCCTGGGGCACCTTTGCTTCAAGTAAACTTCTGTGGCTTTTCACTGCCTTTTTCCTATTTTACATGGATTGTGACCTGCTCCTGGTGAGGGGAAAAGTCACCAAACGGCAGCAAAACCTTTGCGTCACGAAGTCTTCCAGCACCAGCTTGTCCCCTTTGGATCACAGAGGGACAACAACTTTGAAGCAACACAACTTTATGTCATTCTGCTCAGCACTACTCAGTCTTTAAGAGGTGCTCAGATCACAAACCTGGGATTTCTACAGCATCAGGAATGGAAAGACCATATTCAGTTCTACTTCAGAGAAAACCATAATTCCCCCACAATGAGATCACTCCAAAACCTAAGGCTTTAAAGGAACAAGGACACTGATATTTACCCATACTTGCAACAGAAGCAGTTAGAGCTGATACCTGACCAGCACTGGAGGAGTCGCTGTAAAACTGCTCAGACAAGGTGCTATCGAAAGCACATGGAGAGCAACTGGGAAGACCCTGGGACAGGGTGTTTGCTCTCACACCCGCCTGGCCCAGCCTCGAGCAGGCTCAGACCCTCCTGGTGAGAAGAAAGCAGGTGACAGTTTGCAGTATGGGGTAAGTGCACATTTTGTGCCCCCAGAAGGTGACTCCCTGTTAGACCCCACAGCCTTGGAACCCTTTGCTCACACTTCACCCTGAGAGTGGCTGACACCTCTGGTTTTGACTCCTGCTGCGGCACTGGCTTTGGCTAGGGAGGGCAGTTGCTCAGCAGGTTCCTGCCACAGTGCCTGGCTTCTGCCAGCTAAGGCTGCAGGGATGGGATTGAGGGCTGCCCAAGCCAAGGGAGCCCCAGCAGTGCTTATCACCCATCCCCAGTGGGCGGGCTGGCAGGGACTACTAGGCCAGACACCCGAGATCAGGGCAGCCTACCACAGCAGGCTCTACCAAAGGGGCTCCAGGAAAACACCTGCCGAGCAAGCTAAGACACCCCTCCACAGCTCTGGCATGCACGCTGACTCCTAAACTGGAGCTGCTGAGGCTTCCCCACTCCTGAGGATGCTGTGCTCACCCTCAGCTTTGTCCCCACTTCTGGCTGGCCCAGGTAAAGCCAGTGCTTTGTGTGCCAGGGAGAATGAGCCCCCTGTGCCCATGGCCCCCTGAGCCTGGACACCCGGCAAGTCAGCTTCTGAAAGACGTGTGGCCCTCGGACCTTTTATTCCCTCTGCACCCATGGGAGGCTGGTGGGACCCTTTGAGCTGTGAGCAAGGATGAAGTTGCAGCAAGCAGTGAGGTGCGGCAGGCGAGCAGCCCCAGAGCCGGGCACTGGCCCCATAAACCCCGTGACAGCACAGGCAGGGGCACCAGGAGGGTGTGGGGCAGCTGTCAAGGGGCTTCGGCAGGGGAAGGAACCCGGAGAAGAACAAAGAGAGCTGTAGGCTGGGATGGAGCAGGGTACAGCAGGGAATGGGGGCTGCTAGCAGCACCCCACCAGGCTGGGGGTGCCCCTCCAAAAGCCAATACGTGGTGGAAAGAAAGGGGAGCCAGGGAGAGGGAGGAACACCACAGGCAGGGAGGGGGAGGACAGACATGGGAGCTGAAGGGGAGGGAACGAGCTGAGGGGCCAAGGATGCACTGAGCAGCTGGGGAGGGATGAGGAACANTGCGCCGCGGCCGGGACCACAATGGCTGCGGCGGCGGCGGCAGCGGGGCCCGCTCCCCCCGCACCGGCTCCCCCGCCCCGCGCCGCCCGAGGGCCCACGGGCCAGGGGTGACGCCCGACAGGGGGTCCCCGGAGAGCTGTTCCCCCCCCCGCCCGGTGCCGGTACAGGCACTCCCCGGGATGGGGATGAGGGAGCCGCGTCCCGCTGAGGAGCTCGGCACCAGCCGGAGCAAGGATTCTTTCCCTAGTGCGAAAGTTTGAAAAAAATAGACCTTTTCTCTAGCTTAGTTTCGGGGTGTCTGAAGTTTTTTCAGGATTTTTTTTTCTTTTTGAAACTTGTTTCCCTTTCCCCCAGTTTCAGACGAGAAAAGAAAAATACAACCGGTTTGTTTGGGAGCGGGGATGAAAAATAAAATATTGCTTGCAATTGCCATCATACTCCCAGGGTCTCCTTCCCTGACAAAACTGCAACCTCTTCCAGTTAGGAGATTTTAGAAAAAAATCCATTATGAAAATTTCCGTTATAAAAAAAATTTCCATTTTTCCCATTCCCCTTCTGCCCCACATCTGCCCCTTGCAGCTTCTGCTCCTGCCCTGGCAAGTCAGCCTGGCACAGACCTCTGCTGCCAGCCCAGCCAGCAAGCCCATGGGCTCAGTGCGCACACACACACACACACACACACACA
>VYZP01028462.1:0-11657 GCA_013400635.1 Hypocryptadius cinnamomeus | reverse complement strand
GTTTTTTTGCTTTGTTTGTTTTTTTTTTGTTTGTTTGTTTTTTTTGCATTTTAAAGGTGATTGTGGTTTTGGTTTTCACTATTTGATCACTGAGGTGAGGGGAAGAGAGAAGCATGAAAATACACCCAGCAGAGCCTGTGCAGAGGGAATAGTACAGACTTCACAGAAACAGCAGACTCCCACCAACCATAAATTTTGGAAGTTTTTGGCAGCTTCTGCATTTCCCCTCATGCTTGAGAACATTTCAAAGGCAGGATTACAAAAGCAGACATGTTCAGTTCGAAACTGTAACTGGGGCTCCGGGGAGAGGGAAGGGGCAGGCACAGAGGCAGCGCACGCTGTTTTGAAGGACTCACTTCAAAGCCTTGCCTTTCTCCCTCTCTGCCAGGTGAGGATCACAGCCCGGCTCATGAGTCACCGCCTCCCCATTCAGACAATAAGGAGGAGGATTAGTTAACCTGAGACTGCTTTACCAACCTGTGCCTCTGGCCTAGATACCGGAGTTAAGCACCAGGGTTTTGTGAATGCAGGACTCGAGGCAGGAGCTGGACTGACACAAACCCGGCGCTGGGCAGCCTCTGCTCTAACCAAGCGCTTTACAAACACACAGCTGCCATCTTGCACCTATGAATTATGAATGTCTCAATATATTCATGGGACAAGTTTTTCACATACCACAAACATGAGGTCACAGAAAAGACCTAAGTAGTATCACCTCCTTAAAGCAATAATTACCGTGATTAAACAGCAGCATCAAACCTCCTACTCTTTCGCTTTTTTCCTGGGAGGAATTTCTTGGCTAGAAACTCCTGCTACATGCTGATGTTCACCTTGTCCTTACCCAATGGCATGCCTAGAGTGCAGAAAAGAGAATACTGAAAAAAACCACAACCAAACCTCAAAATAAACGAGACTTGGCAATAAGTAAATGCTCAAATTTACAACTATTTGGGATTTTAAATCCTTGCATTGATTTTTCTTTCTGCTGTTTAAAACTTCATTTCTCCCAGGGAAGTAGAGAAGGGAGGAGAAGAAAACTACCACTGTTTGAATACTCCTTTTGCTGAGCCTATCGTCTTTGTTAATAGCCTGTAATGAATAACTCACTCAGGGATAAACATGCTACCATTATTATTTTGTCAGCAGAGTCAGTATGATTCAGAGGAGAGCAGTCATATGACTGTCACAGTTCCCAAATTGTGAAAAGATGTGGGAAAACAAAAATTAGCAGCTGAGATAGAAGGCTTAACTTCTACTACTATGAACAACTGAGCAGCCTGTGGCTGATTTGAAATACATACACACACAAACTTAAAAAGGAAATATTACTGTCCAACAGAAACCACTCTAGAGCAGACAGGTTTCTTTTCCCTGAGAAGCCTTAGAATGACAGAGAAAAATCACTGTAAGTTAATCTATTTATTACATCAACTTGGCCAGAAAAAGCAGAGTTCTTTGACACACAATCCCTCTTCTTAGGGTCTTAAATCATATTGACTTTAAAAGTGCTAACATTGTAAGAGTGCATCCAGGCACGACAGCTCATACTTCCTATGTCAGACTTCCTTTTTGCATAAGTGCCTTTTGAAACACGTGATAAAAGAGAGATTGCAAATTAAATATCTGCACACAGAACACTGCCATGGCCAGAAGACTGGAACCATTCCTATAGATACCTGACAGACACCACTGACATCTGCTGGTTTCCAGAAATCAGGACTACTAGGGTCAAGACAAGTTGATTTTGGGCACAATTTTACTGCTTATCAAAGGTCCCTTTGTGTGAGTTTATGTGACAGGGTTCTCCAGCTCAGGAGGGAGGAATGTTTACCAGCAAGCAGCAGGCTGAGGAGATTATTACGTGCTGAGAAGCAGCATGTGAAAGTCTCCCAGGACTGGTAAGCTCTGGAGACCAGTTGTTCTGTCAAATCCACCAGAACTGGTACATTCAGAACACCAGGAGCCTGCTGGCTGTGTACAAAGCCACTACACACATGAGTATCAACCATGGTTTGCATTAACTTGGATCATGCACGAACAGGTAGTGGTTGCTACATGCAAACAAAAAACCCCACAGGATTACACATACACACTTGATGAAGCAAAGAGCTCTTCAAAGGGCTTTGTAACCTACCTAGGAGCCAGAGGTCCCAAGGTGGGGACTGACCTACACAGGAGTCATGAGTGTTAGACAGTGAATGTGTGGTGTGAATAGTTATCTACTAGTAGCAGCAGCTCTAGCAGCAAAAAGCCTTCTGTTCCTTCAGATGTGTATGTTTCCCAACTTGATCTACTATCATGAAAAGGGGCATTTATTTACAGAATCAAACATCCAGCTATTTTATCAGTTATTTCTTGGCAATACTAATTCCTCCATAACTAGGACCGCTGCTGCCACTGATTTAATTTCTCAAATGACTTGTTCAGAAAAGTACTTGCAAAACCCACTTTATGCAAGATCTCACTTCCAAGACTTTCTTGGAGGTCCAGAAAATGGGACTCCAACAGCTCATGACAGAAATATGGTTAGCCAACTTTACCATTTTTCTAGTCCATGCAATTTAGACTTCTCATTTGGACACCAGCATGCACAGACATTAATCATCACGACAGACCAAATAAGTAGGCTAACACCTTTAGTTGCTTTTACCTCTGAAAGGCAAGTTTAGGAAAGCAAATACCTCTAAACAAAATACCTGCTGCTGCCACTTGAAGATAAGGTTCTAGAGAGCCTGAATCTTTGTTAATGTCTGCTGCATTTTTACCTTATCCCTGGCCAAAAACCACACACATCAGCAGAAACCTTTCAAGTGTTTCCAGGAGACCTTTAGATTTTGGCACATAAAAGTAAGGCACATATGCAGTACACCTGCATCACTACCACTGAAAGTTGTACCATGCTATTGTGCGTCACTAGACAGTTGAAGAACTGCTCCCAGGAATCCTAGAGCTGTTAGGAAAGTGTTTAATGACCTCATCTGATGATTTGCAAAATAAGCATCCATGCCTCAGGAAAGTCTCTTTAGTAGGAACATGTTGTTACTATTCTACTCTAATAATTTCACTTCTACACTGCTGTGATTTCAGTGTTTGGTTCTTTGAAGTAACAACTCCATGGAATTAGAAACAGACAACATTTGTGTTTATCAGCTTTGCCTCATTTGTCCCACTCTGTTATTTCAGCAAAGGGATAGGTCTCTTTCAAGACAGACCAATAATGGTTAGTTATGAGAACAGGCTGCTATGTGCTGACAAAAATCAACTGCTGGACTGTTTACTCTGCTTTGCAAAATCTCCTTCAAGTGCCCTGAGCTGAACAGTAGCTTTGTTGCTTTGAAGGTTTCTGCTCAGATGGCTTAGCAAAGTCTTGCCCTTAGCTGCAAGCTACAGGATTGCACCTTGAGATTTTTTGCTTCATTTAAGTGTTTAAAATCAGGAACTTCTGGAAATTCCAGTGGCAACTGACTGCCAAGCCCTAACAATGGGTTCTTAAGCTTTGATTATTGCCTGACTGTGGCTTAACAAAGAAAGAATGGTAAAAACCCCTCAACTTTCTCATCCAGTAAATACCAAGTTTCAAATACTCATGACAATTTCTTAAGACATTCTTGACTTCTTAATGGAAGATTTCCTTTTTCTGTAACTAAAAAGGAGTAATTTAATACTTTCGAGTATCTCAAAAGGGAAGCTATATCACTAAAGTGGGTTAAGGTTACAAAGTACAGTTCTCTCATTTAGTGTTTTTCTAGGCAGTGTTTTGCATATAAGGTGCATCAGTTTACTCCTGTTGCCAGAATGAGAAGATGCCTTGGACTGAAAAATATCACCACTTAATGCTTCTAGCGGACATACACACAGAAGTCGAACTTTCTGATGAGACAAAAAGAATTATTCTAAAACATCAGTATACCTTTGAGTTAATAAATATCTTCTACTTTTCCTGACAAACTTTATCAGAGAGAGATCATGCTGGAGATGTCAACTATTAACTCCGTTTGCAGAGAAAATGAAAAGCGAAACTCTGACAACTTCAGAAAAACGGTGACAAGCAATAAGAATGTTTTACTTACATAAAGCAGAGATAAAAGGAAGCAAATTACTGTGATTTGGGACTTTCTAGCCTTTCCACCCCTCATGAAGCTAGTGGGAAAAATTTGATTAAAAATTACTATCTCAGTAAGTAGCACAGTCCATTCTCTTCCTAGAGGCATAAGCAGGATATTCCTCAAGCCAGCGAAAGGAGGAATATTAATAAAACAGTTGCCCAATATTATTTAAACTACTTGAGATAAGCCAAAACCACTGAGGAGCTAGCATCAGCAGACAATCATCTGACTCTGGGATTGAGCAAGCCAATCTTCTGACTCTGAAGCTAGGTTCACATCCAAGGAAGGCCAGGACTTACCAGTGAGACTAGCCCTACCACTAAAGTGTGTATGGGAATGGACCTCCCAAACCTGAAGCAGCTTTATCATGTAATGAATCTTCATGAGTTCTTGAAATTTGGTTAAGTGGTCTGATCTGGTATCTCCACCTCCAAGAAATACTCCATAAATCTGAGAGTGGACTCCAGAAGATAGGGCTGAAAGGCAGAGTTTTGTTCCTCAAGTGGTATCACCAGACGGTATTTAAAAGGTTTAACATATGAAGATAAACTCTCTCTTCTTTGTATTTGTCAAACTCCATATTCAAATTATGAATTACAATTGGTTGTATAACTTAGATACTTTCTATACGTGCTTTGAGATTTCTAAAAAAGGCCTACATTTTACATGTGTAAACAGTCATCTTTCAAGTTCAACTGAACTACTTTTAAAGAGTACACACTGGTTTTTTGGTTTTTTTTTTAAAAAAGTTCTTTTATAGTCCAAGAATTACGATTTTGGAGTATAAATTATTAGGAAATATCTTAAAAATATATTTTCAAAATCTGTAACAAAATAATGACTCAATCTTTAGTTTTAAATTTTTCCAATAGTAATCAATTAAAATACCAGTATTTATCTATAGAAACAACACAGAAATGCTACAGAATACAAAGCAGTATAAATACAAATACAGGAATACAGAATACAAAGCAGTGCCCATGAAAATATAAATATTATTTAACGGTATAACTTTAATAAATTTTTTTCAAAATAAATTTAGTCAATAGTTTCTAGGACTTGGCCAGTCTCCACACAATCATATCTGAACTGAGCTGAGCTTCTGCTATTTTCAAGGCAGTTTTCTGGTACAGGGCACCATTCAGTGTTTGGTTCATACTTTGCACACTTTCTTCCCTTTCCTTCTGAAACTTCTTTCTGAATTGCTGGACTCCTTCCTCAGTGTCCAGTAAAGAAGCCAGAGGAGCATTATTAATTTTCTTGCCAGGCTCATTCCCCCATGTCAAGCTGTTTCCAGCTTTAGTTTCTACTAAGAAAAGAGAATTCTTCAAGGTGAGCATTTCCTTTTCCAGAGCCAATGCTAACTGTTCAGTAAGTACTGCTTTGCTTCCAGACCTCAGGAGTTTTACACTGCAGCTTGGAGGGAGAACTCTAGTAAGGCTGTGAAGGCACTGGAACAAGACAGTCAGATTTCTGTAAAACAAAATTATGACAGTGTCAAAAAAAGTATACTCTGTAGTTTCCCCCTATCACAGAAATATCCTAGCCAGGTAAAAGATCAATCCAAACACAGGAATAAAATATACAGAAAATACAATCACAGACCATAAACATGGAGCTCAGTAACTATTAACAAAATGGGATCAAAAGTGAATAGTAACAAGTAACATCACTTTTCAAAAGGAACAAGAAGTCTTGAGACTTAAAATTCTACTGATTGATTGCTTAAATATTTCAGTCTTTCCTCTAACATAGAGGAAATCAACTCCTAATTTGAGGAAAAGACTGAACCTCACTACAAAATACTCTTACCAGTTATACCTTTTATGTTTTAGCTTGAACTCTTCAAAACAGCAACATTTGTCAATATTCCAGAAGTACTTTTTATGTTATAAGCCTTAACCAGCTAAGCCATAAATTGTGGCAGCATAACTAACTTGCCTAACCTTGTTTAGGAAATATTTTTACAAGAATCTGCATAAGAAAGGACACCAGTCAGACTCTTCAGATTATTTCCTTTTCATAATTATGGTAGATAGGAAATAACCATAGCAGAAACACATACAAAATGAGACTACATTTATATTGCAATACTAAACTAAAAAATGACCTAGTGATAAATTTAAATTTGATTTAACTTGGGGTTTGTGGTTTGGTTTTTTGTTTTAATATGAATATATAAATATTTAATATTTAAGGTTTTTTAAAATTAAAACATTTTGATGAAAAAAAATTTAAAATTACACATTATACTAAGAATAATGTAAGAAAAAAAAGAATATAAAATTATGATGCAGCAAAATGAAGAGAAGGAATAATACCAAGCAAGTATTAATGGAGACTAGATTTATTTGTAATTCAACGTTCCAGCCTAGACAAAATTAAACAACTCAGTTCAGGTTCTGCCATAGTTCTGACCTGAAAACAGGTCTGTTACTGGTGATTGTTACCATGTCATCATGTTGGCAGCCAATTGGTTATGATTTTGGCTGGTGTTTATGGCACCAGTAAGAAACAGCACAAACATAAAAAAGGGTGTATGGAAGATGAATATAAGCTATGCTTTTCAAGTGATTTTACCTGCAAAATATTGTTAGAACTCCTTCAAATGGATTTTTCAGGGCCCAGTTAAAAATTGTACCATGGACATTTCCTGCTTTATGACAGAATATGTTGTCCTGGCATTCCTTAAATGGTGTACACTCCATTTCTCCCAGCAACCATGAACTGACTGGAGTCAATGTGCAGTCACAAGACACAATCTGAAAGGAGAACCTGACAGACACTGCAAGGACAGCAAGTATATCTTCCATGGAACCTGCAAGAAAATACAGTAGAAAAAGGTATTTGAACTCAATATTTTGATCATGCTGCATGCATTAGATGAACTTTGATTTTTGGCTCATATTCCCATGTTTTTTGTAAAGGATTTACACCTGACTTCAGGCATTCTTTGAGAATTTGCTTCTCACTTAAATTCTTATCCCTACTTCTGTCAAGAAAAACAGTTGATTAATGGAGCACCACCAGTATAATGAGAGCTCTTAAGATAAACATCACCTTGCCAAAAAGAACACTATTAATAGCCTGTGATAGTATGATGACATGTTGGCTTTAGCAGTGACACAGCATTAAAGGAAGAAAAATTAAAATTCATTACAAACTATAAAAAGGATATTTCATTACCTCAGCAAAAGCCCAGTTCAAAATCAATTCAATCAAGAATATTGAAAGAAATGAAAATAAATTACCTTAATATATGTATAGATGAGAAAGAGCTTCAATTACTTTGGTATTATTTCAGAGGTAGTAGTATGTCAGAAAAAAACTTCTCTATCTAATTACAGTATCTTATTTATAGAAAAAACATAGGCTTCAGCATTCTGTACTCAAACTCATCTTCATCTACCATTTTGATTAGGTACTTTCCAGACACCCTTCATCACCAATGCTAGCAAAACCTTATAGCAACTTACTAAACATTTTTTCCATTTTGAAAAATGTTCCATCGCCTATTTCACCCAGCTTTAATTCCCAAAAAGTCTGTGCAGCTTGTGTTCAGAGAGAAACTTAGTTTGGCACCACCTAGAGTAAACAGAAGAATTAAATATATACATTTATAAATCCAAAGTATATAAATCCATTTACCTGTACAGTAACTATTATCCCTTAGCATCTTTACTGAATATCTGCCCTTTGAAATATCTTCCAGACTTAACAAAATTTTTCCACAGAGTACAGTAATCTTTTTGCTCTGCTGTAAATCATCATTCTGATGGTTTTGCTTCCTGGCATGCAGAAGAACTACACAGCACACACGATGAAATGCCAGTAGTGGTGAAAGGCTGGTGACAGCAGTGACTGTCTTTGCTCCATCCAGCTGAATCCTTGAAGATCTCTTAGGAAATTCTTTTTTCAGATCATTCTTGCTATGCAAGTCCAATTTCATCTTTTTTGGAGGAGGTTCAATTTGACTTGAGGAGATTGCCAATGCTGAGAAGGCTTTGTTCAGCTTAAT
This sequence comes from Hypocryptadius cinnamomeus, assembly GCA_013400635.1. Classification (NCBI taxonomy): domain Eukaryota; kingdom Metazoa; phylum Chordata; class Aves; order Passeriformes; family Zosteropidae; genus Hypocryptadius; species Hypocryptadius cinnamomeus. Next base: position 3,533 of record VYZP01028462.1, on the reverse strand, counting down.
GATTTTACTTTGACACTTGATAATTGGAGAAATTGAAGAGAAGTCTTGATCCATCACTAGAGAAAGACTGACATCACTCAGTGATCTGTGAAAATCCATACAATATGACTGCACTTCCAGTTCACATTTTTGCCTTCTGACAAATAACCACAACTCTGCAGACATATGCAGACATTTAAGACATAAATTCCAATACTATTCCAGATTAAGTCATAGACTTTGCAAAGAGGCTAAGTCCTTCACATGACTGTTTCACATAAACCAAGTATAAAGATTTTTCAAAATGTGAACTGAATTTTTGAAGAGCTTCTAGGAGTTAGATACCTCATTTCAACCAAAAGAATTTGGATGTTTAATTCTGCCAGGAAAAGCTGAAAAGTCTACGTAACCTATAAAGATACTCTATGACATTTATGGAATATTTTTTAAAGATTTTACTTTCTTTTTAATAAAAGACTGCGGAAATATCAATTCTGCCCTTTTGAGGACTTGAAGCTCTTGATACTCTACATTTTTAAAGATATTCAAACAAAATTGAATGTGGAGTAAAATACAAGGTTTAAGATACTATTGCCTTGAACATGCAGCAATTTTCTGAAATGTATGAAGTACTTTATTTATTCCACACAGGGCTCTTTCAGTGAAATCCAGATCCTCTCTCAATGAATATATTATTCTGTCAATCAATTCAATCTCAAGATGTCACTGACATTTGAAAGTCTTATGAACGTCTAATTTTCTTTACAGAGAAGTATCACCACCTCATAAATCAATCTATGATACCACTGCAATCTTGCATTAGTAGGAAGCACAAAAATAATCAATAAAGAATTACAGTGTTAGGGTTGGAGATAAAGCAAGTTCTTTTCCCCACAAACACAGGCTGCTGTACACAGTACTGAACTGGAGCTCAGAAGACCCAGGTTCTGCTGCTGGCCTGTCAGATAATCTTGGACAAATGACTTCTCCACAGATCTTTTCTCAACTGTAAAAATGGGGGAGAGGGCTAGACTGCTACTGGTTTTTAAAATCTGCTGAAGATTTCTGAAGTTATAAAGGAATGTAGCATTTCACTTTAAAAAAAAAAAAAGGTAAAGGCATCATCATCAAAGCAAAAAGAACAAACACTAAAAAGGCAAAAACCAATCTTTTGCCTCAGTGGCTCTTAAGTGAGGCTGTCAAGAGGATGAGGTTAACTTTCTTGTAAAGTTACAGCAATCTGGCAGTTGAGAAAGAATACAGTCACAGCTCCAGCAGAATGGCCAGAGGGCCTAACAGGTCAGCTCCCTCACAGCCACCTGAATAATTTTCAGTGGCATCAGTAGTCTTTGAGCTCAGCCTAACACAGCCTCAGCTACACTGCCTGTGGGAACATGGCTCAAAAGATAAGTTCTGACTCCACCGAAGTTTACATTACACAATTCATGTTGTAATTTTATATTTTACATAATCTTCTTTTTTCACACTGTTTCAATTTAGTTCCCTCTCTGTAAGGGAAAATGACATAAGTAGTACTTACGACTAGAACTGAGTAATTAAAATAAATAGAACAAACAAATAATTTTAAAGATAATAAAAAAACCAACCAAATTATTTTGAAGGTTTAACTATTTTATGGTTGATTGTCCCACATGATTTACACAAAATACAAGCTGTGCAAGCATTTTTATTAGGTACTTGACTAGACAAGTTCAATTCAAAAGCTAAGTATTAATTAGTTGGTAAGAGAATTTAATATATTTTCTTTTGTGCTTCTTGAAGCAAATCAATTAGGAATGGCAAGTAGCTAACAGTAAAGCATCAGGAACTAAGCTAAGACAGACCTTTATTTACAACACATACTGATGTCAGCATTCCTATGTCAACATGGACTACAAAGAGCCATAATTTTTGGCATAGAAGACTCTTTTGTAAAAAGTCTCCAGTAATGTTGCGATTATACTCACACAACTGATTTTTGGCTGTATAATGTATTTTTCTGGACAGTGCTAGAGAGCAAGCAACCAGCAGCAAAAATACTGACAAAGACAGATTTGAAACACTTTATATACACATGTTCAAAATGAGAAAGTTCAAATTTACTGCAGAGCTTAACCTACATATTCATGTTCTATAAAACTACCAATGAAATTATTGGATAAGTGTATATACTCACAAATAGAATGATTCAGTTAGTTTTACTCCAACTACCAGGCTGTCACCCACAACACGCTGCCACAATTCCTCTGTGAAGTGCTCTGGGACTTCAGATGCCGATGATGTCTCTTTACTAAGAGAATCAGGAGGATTTTCTACATCATCCCAGAGAGAGACAAGGCCTTCCTTACAGAAAAATGTGGATTTTTAGAAATATTAAGCAGATATTTTGGTTGTTTTTATACTGCATTACTTTGTGTTTTACCACAAGACCGCTGGAAGAGCTTTTAAGATACATAAAATATATAAACTACTTTATTCTCTACAATAAATAGAATTGAATTTTCTTAAAACACATTATATCATCATGTAGAATACAACTCATTCTCTCCTTGTAAACATCATATGTCAAAATCTTGACCTGTCATACAATTAATTGTCCAAAGATTTAAGGTGCTAGAATTTATGTTATTGCATTTAATTGCTCAATACTTTGTTGTTCAAACCCAGAAAACTTGAAAGATGTCACAACAGTAACTGAAAGAGTTACTGTTTCAGTAACTCTGAAGATCAACTCCATTTCAATTAAATTAGGTTTCTTTTGAGCAATGTATTAAAATAAGATTTTCCCAACCTCCATCACCTTCTCAGCCCACAGTTCACTCTGCCCCCATCATAAAATCAATTTTGCTCACATAGTTCTATGACAACTCCCTTTTTGTAACATGTGAGATTACAGACAGATATTCAATATCTAGGCAACTGTGGCAATTAGAACTGTACACTCCCCTCATGTTTGTCACTAACTCTGTAAGAGGTTACTCCTCCATATCACTCAGTTGTCAGGAGGTATTGTGCACATCAATTTCAAGTAGAAACAACTAAATTTACTTCTAAATACATATATTGGCAAGATAAGAAAATGAACCAGACTTAAATAGCAGATTAATGAGTTTTGATAGTGGCAACCCCTACAGGCAAAAGGGGTAAGTGGCTGATGGCAGCACCCTGCACAAATGGCTTGGCAGACTTCAGAAGTGATCTGGCCCATCTCCAGCATTTTACCTCCTTTGAGTTTGGTAGAATATGGGTTCTTTCTTCAACAAGATCTATTAATGCTCTGCAAGACTCAAGAATAACCCTCCTTTGGAGTCCTAAATGCTGCTGCAGCTCTCGAACAGATGTCCAACCAGCCTGTAAAAGATAACCATTAGACTACTGCACATAGGAAAAGATATTAAAGGTATCAAAATATCTTTTCAGCTTTTCATTTTTATGCAAGAATCACAAATAGCATTTCTAAAAAATGTTCAAGTCATGCTACTCTGTTGTTAAAATATGAATCTCAGACTCCTGGTCTTTCAATATTAAATCTAGAGTTAAAGATAAATATTAAG
>VYZP01028460.1:8552-23548 GCA_013400635.1 Hypocryptadius cinnamomeus | reverse complement strand
CACAAATAGAAGCAGGAATTAGAAGTGCCCCTAGCTGACCAGCATATACATATATCATTGGTCTGGTGTAATGAAGATTACCTGATAAAGATCACAATATGACAGTTTTCCTTTTGCATTGGCTGCTGAACAGCCAGAAACTGTTTTCTGCGGCCAGCCAACTATTGATCCAACTCCCTCCTGTCAGTGATGCAGTTAATGGGAATTCCACAGGCAAATAAAAGCTACATTTTGTCTTCATTTTCATCTGAAATATGAGCTGGTCCTTTGTACTCTAGACAGTCATTTATTACTCATTTTCCTTTATTGATGTTTATGAGCTGAAGCATAAAATGATTCTCAAATGTAGTTTAATTGAGGCAGCAGTTGACACTGTGACCATGATTACTGCTGCACCATCAGCTGCATTAAATCCATGAATCAAGGTTTGCTTTTCATTGGTCTTTGAGGCAGCATACGGTAGAAAGTATCCTTAAAATGCAACTGTGCTGTAGCTAGAGAAATATGTCGATTTGTCTTCATAGGGACTGAGGGGGAAAAAAGTGCCCAAAGTCCTTAGCAAACAGCAACAGAGCAGTAAAGTGTTTCTTATTACTTTACATTCAAAGACTCCTACCACTCCCCTACCCTGGGTTTTAAAAGTTATTTGTAAAATAGTCTTTCTTATATGCTTTTTTAATATTTTCCTCACTGAATTATGAGCAACAAAATGAATAGAAAGAAGAGCTGCCATACACAGCAAGAGGGGAAGCCAAGACACTGAATTCATTTGTAAAATGGTAAGGACAATCAATACTGTGGGGAAGTATTTTTTATATGCAGTTATTAACTCATAAGCTACAGTATATCTCATCTCATTTCAACAACAGCTGAGGTCTCCATTTCCCCCTGGAGACCCCTGCAGGTCCCATTATGAGAATCATAAATAATATGTGCTAATGAGATATGAATTGATTATGTTGGAAAAGCTGACATTTTCATCCATCATTCTAAATGATGTTTAACAATGGATTACCAGCCAGTAATTCCTCTGATATGAGATTAAATAAAATAGCAGGCTGTTTCAGCAGGCTAGCTCAAGGAGATGGCAATAAATCTGCTCAATTACTGTATTACCAATCCGTTTTTCACTGCTAAGGATATTATTATTTCATTTAGACTTGTTCATGCATCATAGATTATTTTATTTCAGTCAGTCAATGGGAGAAACTGCAGTATTTTATTCACTGAGCTGCAAAGAACTGGGCTTTGATAGAGTACAGTATGTGCAGCTCAGTGGGCCTCCAGCGGATAGAAGAAATGCTACTGAGCTCCTATCAGATCAAAAATACATTGTAAAATCCACATTTCAGGAACCAGCATTTTGTTTTCAACCTAATTTACTTTACTTATCTGAAAAGTCTCAACCGAAGGATACTGCCTAAAAAGCTGATCAATTGAAACAAAATTATTGGCTCCTCTAAGATGATTTGTACTTCACCTCGGTCCTGTAGTATATTGAGAATTAGATCATTCAGACTATCCTTTGGCCTGGCAAATTAGATTGCAAATAACTCTAATACAAATGACACCTTTTTTTTATCCCTGCCCATGGGGGAGGGGGAAAAAAAAAAGTATGCAAAGTTTATTTAACAAATGCCTATCACAGAGTTATTTGCTTTGCCAGCCTGATCTCACAGTCTTGACAGGCTGCCCTTCCTTGCAACAACATTTGATGCTTTGCACTTCATCCAGCACCCACTGTAGAGCCCAACACAGAGTTTTTAGTAACTGCAGCATATACTGAATAACCTGGGGCATGCCCAGTGTCCAACCAAGCCACGTGGATATGGGAGATCTTGAGTTTTACCCATCTGCCCTGGTCTGCAAATCGGTGCAGCAGGTGGTTTGTGGCCAGCACAACACTCATACATCACCAATGAGCCCTGTTACTTTACCAGCTGCTTTTCTGTAGAAGAAGAAGAAAATATTCACATGGTTATTCCTCCCCTCTCTAAACACTGGGAAGGCCACAGCCTTGCAATGCAAGCAGTAATCCGTTTCTTGCAGAGGTACCTACCCCAAATCTCCTTCTTAGGTTCCTTTCCACAGACCCTATGCCTTTCCTCTACTGTTGGGATCCCTCAGAGGAAAATACTAATAAGGTTGGCATTTCTTCAAGACCAGGACTTCAAGTTCAATTATACTTTAATTGAGAAAACTCTGTATGAAGTGCAGCAGTTAGGTGGGAGAGGAGAAACGCATGGAACAGCGTTTATTTCTCTTATATTTCTATCACTCAAGGGGCAGCTGAGAAGTGACAGGTGCTGAGGTGCAATGGAAAATATGCTTCAGTAGTAAGTTCTGTCCTTGACTTATTGTTTCTCAGCCCAGCAGAAAAACTTACCTGATAGACACATTGCAGAATATTGTACCTCTGGAAGCACAACTTTGTGTATAAATGCAGTGCTGGACTTCAACTGAGCACTGAGGGAGGCAGTAAGGGGGGAAGTGTGGATAGGTCTTTGAAAAAAAAGTTTGACTCTCAGAAAAAAATGCAACAAGAGCTGCAGGAAATTTTTGGGGAACAAGTAGAGCTAAACCTGAAGTGTCATTATGCCTCTGTGTTGACTAACATTAGACATTAAAAATGGGTATAGTAGAATTAGAGAACAGACTGGAAAGATGACAGGGATCATATAGATATGGAAATACTTGAGTGCAAAGAGTACTGAATAAAATAAGCCTCTTCAATTTGGAAAAGACTTCTTGAAGAGAAAGAATATATTATAAATCTAAAATAGAGGAAGTTTTTTAAAGTATTGATCAAAAAATAGGTCATTCAAAGAAATGGCTGAGCAATTTTCAAAGAACCAAAATATTTTTAAAAACTCCCAGATTTAGATTTTAGTTTTCATCTATTGTTTTCTGTATCTCAAAATGTAAGAGATTAAATTATTCAATGAATAACATTTTCCTCATGTCTTAAATACAAAAAAAAAAATCATCAATATAAAATAAAGGTATTTCTATCACAGAATAATATCTGAATCTTTGAAGATAATATCTTAGTTTTCTCATAAGGATCATAAGAATGACATAACATCTGTGCAATGCCTACAAGTTCTGTTTCATAGTACTAACACACTAGGTAATAAGTGTGTAATTTTGTCATCAGTCTTCCTTGCTGATACCTGCTTCTGTTTTCCCTGCATAAGGAGTACTGCTTCTCTCTTACTTGCTTTACTTGAACTTGAATATAATTTTATCAGCCTTTCCAGATTTTGGCTCTGTGGCCAGATTTTTGATGCATTGGTGCAAGGCACAGAGGATATGTTTCTGCTGTTGTTATTCAGGTGTCTGTGTGGCAATTGGCATTTTTGCAATAACTTCTTGGGATAAGTGCTGGATATTTTAAGGACTATTTATGAGGGGTTTGTTTGTTTGTTTGTTTGGGTTTCTTGGGTTTTTTTTATTTTATTTTAAATCTAGATTTGTATTTTAATATCCAGTGCTTCCATAGGAATAGGTTAACATTAAAAAGTTGAAGGTCTTTGGAAACTGGCAGGTTTTCTATCCAGTAGGAAAGACCTATCCCTGTGCTCACTTTCTTATTACAGTTGATGAACGCTGACATAGTGACTGCTAATGTGATTAACTGTATTAACTATTCTGAAAAGGTAATAATAATTGTCATTTACACTGAAGACTTTACTAGAATTGTAAATCCTCAAACTGTTAAGATGTTTACACTTAAGTCAGTCACATTTCACTAGGCAATATCATGCTGGCACCTAAATTTCAGGGATTTTCTGTAAAAGTGAGTGTGTTTTTAGGCATGACTTTATTAATTTTCACTATTGTTGCTATTTTAAGGTAAGACGCTATTTTCAATTTATGCATTTTGAGGCTCAAGAGATAGAAGAAGCAGAAGAGGCTTTTGGCACTCAGGATGGATATAGTAGTCAGTGAATCTTAAGTAATTAATCTTGAACCTCTATGAAGTAAAATCTTGTAATTCTCAGAAGGAAGCCTTGGGGTACTACAGAATATTCTGTCTTTAGTTAGAGAGAAAGAAATAATTTCTGCCACAAGAAAACTGATTGGGTTCTAAGATTAAAAGTATAAATGTACAAATCCTTTAACTCAAGGCTTGAACTTTTATAGTGGGTTGTATGATGGCACCAGCAGATTTAGAAAATCTTAATGGCATAACACGTTATGGTGAATCTCAAGCCATACTGCAAAGTTTCTGCTATTTTCACCGAGAACTCTCTCATGTTGGCCTGCATAAATATGCACAAATGTGATGTGTCATGTCTTGGCAAGATGATTCTCCAAGCTAACTGCACATGAACTAATTATTTTGCCAGTTTTGAGAGGTTTTTTGTGAATCCTGAACTAATACAGACAGTTAAGTGGTAGATCAGTATCTATAATTGTGATGTAGATATGAGGAAATCAAGTTGTGGCATTTGAGGTTTATTCACTCAGAGCTGAGCTGACCTGTGTGCGTGGTGCAACTGAAGGCCTTTACAACAATTGGAGCACTGAATTAGAGGCAGAATTTACCTCTGATGTGTCTCTAAGACCTTTGATTTCAAAATTGCTTGACCATGTTGTTTAAAGCATGTCTGAAACAGGGACAAAGAATAAAACCCATTAGATAGTTGTTAGCAAAAAAGCTAATATGCATATCATATGAGGATGTAAAAAAATGTCAAATGACAGAGTCTCTGAAGATTAAAAACAAATCCCATAATTTCACAGGATTCATAACTGATCCCAGTGGCCATAAACAATAATTTTAATGATGGTACTATTTGAATATTTAAATATTTTCCATCTGCCTTAACAACTGTGTTTATAAGATGCCAAATACTGTTTCTCATTATAGTTTAAACTGTTGATGGAATTGTAAACACTAAGAGTGACTCCAAGTATGTTACAAGCCAAGTTTCCTCATGGTCTTAATGGGTAACTTATTTTTAAGGAAATTTTACATTGAGATTGTGAGTTCTTTCAGCAATCTGGTATTAACAAGCAGAGGATATTAATGTTAACAGCCAAACTCCTCAGCAGTGGTGCTTTCTCAGTAAGAATGGGAATGTTTCTGCTAAAATTCAGAGGTCCATTCTAGTGGTATGGGAACTATAGACACTGCACTAGTGTAAATGTACAAAACCAAATCTTGGATCTGTGCAAGTTGTAACAATGATACTGATACCTGTATGATGTTCTTCAGTTCATGCCTTCTCACAATCATTTCAAGAAACACAAGTCTTGAATACCAGAATTGGATTAATTGGCATGTGTTTGGGTTTTTACGTTTATCAGTTTTTCTTCCACATTTTAAACTTGAGAAGCTCATCCACATGGATGCACGGCTGGATATTTAAAATGTTTTTCATTTAGCCCCCACTCTTTTAGTGACAATAATTCAGCACCTTCTGGGGTGAGGAAAGAAAATGTTTCCTTTTTTTTTCAGTCCTTCTTGTCATCCTAAAACTGAGATGTGCCTGCTCAAGTCACTTGCACTGTCCACCACACCTCTGAGCCACTCAGCTCAATGAACCTCTGTCTGTCTCCCTTTCTGAATATATTCTCTCACAGCAGCAGGAACAGGGGCAGGTTGCTGCATGACAGATGTTGCTGTGTCATCTCCTTCTCCTGGTGCCAGCCCCTGGGTGCAGAGAGAACTCCAAGGACTCTGCAGTAACTTCTGCAACTCATTCGTATCCAAAGCAGCACAGGAGATGCTGAGTGGGAAGGGACATTTCTTGCAAGTGGTATTTGTCCCTCAACTGCTCACTGCAAACAGGCACAGTCAAAAAGAATGGAACTTTTAAGCAGGGAAAACGACTAGTATTGTATGACCAACAATATTAAGCTTTTCTCACCTCTCTTTCTTGCTTCCAGAGAACTTTGGTTCACTAGAATTGCTCTGTTACATAAAGGAGTTACGAATTTTGGAGATTTTCTGCAATAAGATTTGTGGGAATCCATTCCTGATGTAAAAGTTGATCCTAGCTGATCAGACTTTTCACTGAGCAGCTGGTTTCTGTGGCCTGAAGGCCAGACAGTCATATCTATTTTCCTCTTTTAAATTAGTATATTATGAGTGCATTAAAAGACTGTATTAAATAAATTCTGTAGTTCTTCTGATAAAAGACTGTGTTTTAGTAATAGCAGCCATTACAAGTATCCAGGCAATAAAGCAGAGTGAAATCACAGATATAAAGGAGTCATGTCCCAAATTAAAGACTATCTTAAAAACATAAAAAAAAAACCAAACCAGATTTATTGCACAATCTACACACAAAAAAATAATTCTTCACAGTTCAATGATAATTCTTGGCTAGCACAGTCATCAATATCAGATTTACAATAAAACACTTGGGGAACACATGCAGAAATAAACTTATTCAAACAGAAAGAGAGTAATTTGTGAACATACTCTGTCTTCCAGTCTCAAAACTGTGTTGATTTGTGGTATCATTTTATTTCTTGTTTACTTGCTTTCTTTTACACAACTGAAAGCTGGTTCAGAAGTGCAGAGATGGGGTAGAGGTCAGAGATCATATTTCCTTTCCCATTCACATATTTTGCATCTGGAATTGAGGGAAAAAAAAAAGCGCAGAAAATCCAAGGTTAAAATTTTGTCATGTATGCCGAAGATATTCTTTTTTATTAAGAACTTAATTTTGATTCCCCACCTTCCTTTCCTTTCCCTGGCAGAACCATGGCATTCAGGTCTGACAGCTGCCACGTGTATTTGCCACTGCTGTAAACTCATGCCTTCCCCTCACAGCTGTTCCTGTAGACACGTGTGAATAGTCATCCTCCTGTGCCTTGTGCTGAGCAAGCCTTGCTTTTCTTGGAGCCCTGCCAGCAGCTAATGGGAAGGCAGTGTGTGTGGATCCCTGTGCCCCGTGTGCCCCTGGCTCACCCCAGGGCTGCAGCCCTTGGCCAAGCGCCTTCCCCTTCGGGCGCCTGGGGCCGTATCCACTTCTCCTGCTGCAAAGCAGGATTTCACTTTCCAGAGGATGGAATAAGCTGCAGGGGTATCACAGCTACAAGGTGTTTGGTAGTGTTATCATAATATTAAACCCCTGTAGCTTTCTGACTCAGAAAAGTTTCACTTTCTTGGAATTCCTCTCAAAATCCTAAAAGCGTGCATGCGTGTGTGTGTGTGTAAAACCCATGTTTCATCTAGTTAGCATTGCTGGTTCTGCTTTTCCTCCATTACTGTGATTTTATAGAATGAAATGCTGCAAAAAAAAAAAAAAAAGAAAAAAGAAAGAAAAAAAAGGGCTAATTTAAGAGCAAATCCACCCTAAAAAGTAAAAATCAATCTCTCTCTCTTTGCACAGAGAGCCCAGGGGAATAGAATACAAGGAATCATGGGTATCTTGCTTCTAGTTTTTGATGTATGTTCTGATGCAAAAGATTAATGGTTTTCTCGTGGGGATAAAGGATTGCAGGGTCCGAACAGCCAGAAGTTTGTGTGTCTATTTATCTAATGGCAAAGAGTACAAAAGTCAGCAATGGACACCTTTTCCTTGACAACAAATGACAAGTAAGCCATTGTACCACAATGCTACCATTGTTTAACTCCTTCTGAAGGTAATTTATAGAAGGCAGAATAAAAATGGAGAATATTATACTTTCTGCTGAGTCAACCCAAATTAGGAAGCTCTAACTAAATACTTTTCTGAAGTCCTAATGAGCAATCAAACAGTTTTGGTGATTAAAAATATGTTGCTAAGGCCAAATAAACTGCTGTTTTACTTGTCATCTTTGGCCTTTGTTCCTTTTCCTCTCATTCCACATTGATCCTTCTCAGAAGCTATATGAGAATGCCAAAAATCTATACATTATTTGCTTGCCACACAGAAGCAATAAACAAACCAAGGCACCCATGACTTCTTGGAGCAGTGACTGTGGATGATCTGAGGTAATGGGTAATCCTATCCCTTGCACATTACTGGGTGGTTATAAGAGTATTTTCTATACCAACACTTCCATCTGTTACAATAGTTATTCATGCAGATAGTTCTGCAACTTGCTTTTCAAACATGCTCAAATCAGTGAGTAGCTAAAAATACCTGAATAAACTATAGCAGATTTGTCTTGAGAAAAGCAATCAAATTTATGGTAGGGATTTTAAAAAGAAGAAAGATCTGCAAGGCAAATAATTTTTACAATATTTATTGCAGTCAAACTGTGTACCCTGGCCTAATATTCTGTTTGTGAGAGCATTAGCAAAACCATAATCTGAAACTGTGTAATGGCGAGATTAAAATTTTAAACATTCTGATGACCCACACAAATTTAAAAAAAAAAAAAAAAAGAGATTAAAAAAAGCGAAAAAAAAAATTCTGCAGTATTTGGTACCTGTTGCTGGAACTGCCTTTGGTGTAAGTTAAATACCAGCACCAATGACCTGAAGTGACCATCAAAGAGTACCAGAATGGAGCAACCCTAGTCAGGATATTAAACCCATGAGCTCTCAATGAATGCCCAAACACAGCCTGGTACCCAGGACAAGTTACTTGATGGAGTGTATAGCTCAGAAGAGGTATAGGGCTGTACAATTCTGTCTATAGTGTCTGTGCATGGAAAAAATTGCAATTCTAAAAAATTATGCCTTGCATAAATGAGAAATTATCTACTCAAACCCAAGGCTGATATGACACATTTCCTTTACAATATTAATTTGAAATTTATGGCATGCTCATTTAATCTCTACCCAGCAATTAAAAGACAAATTAAATAAAAATATCCTTTCACTTCTCACAGACAAAATACAACTTCTTGAAACATAGGTACTAGGACCTGTGCACATTTTATTAAATTACCTTCAAAAGAGTCAAAAGGGAACACTCATTGATAAATCAAGTTCCTCCCCTGATAAATTCTGGTAAACTGTAATCAGAGAAATTCTCATTTTTACTTCTGGTAAGATGATATGCTGTATCTAAACCAGTGAAGTGATTGCTCATTTTATGTGCTACCTTCACAGTGAGAGTGAATGCGGAGGGAAGAGCTTCAGTTTGAGATCAGAGCCATAGGAGTATGGAAATTGCTTATCTTGCATATTTTATTTGTTTGATCCCCTTAAGCTGTTTGACCTTTCATTTCATTCTGTGGTGGGAACCTCTTCTCCAATGTTACCCAAGTAATCAGCATTTTCTGATTTGAATAACAATGCCAGTTTAGCATTGTCAGGAATTGCATACACCTATTCACTGGTCCACTGCAACCTCTTTTCCTATGATTCACAACAAAGTGTGATAATTCATCTGGTTTAGGCAGCTCTAGGAATACATCATCAAACCCAGGAAAACAGAAAAGAGCAAATAGATGACAATCTAGCCTTTAGCTCATTTTTATGGAGATGGAAGTGGACCATGGCAAAGGTCAAATTCAAGGTCAAGATGGAGACCATTGAAGAAGCTCTGATGGGGCTGGTTCTTCCTGCAGGTCCATTCAATCTAACCAGCCAGGTGTATAAATAGAGCNCAGCCAGGTGTATAAATAGAGCCCTTCAGCTGCTGGCCCAACCAGCCTCTTCACATCACAATCAGCAGACAAGCACAAGCAATTTACTGCTGAGATCATTTCAGAGATACCCTGCAAAAGGCACAACACAAGTAGTTAAACTGAAGAGTTAAACTGAAAAAAACTTTGGCTATAAAAATATTATCTGCTTTTTCCTAGGCAATCACTACTGTTAAATTATTAGCACTTATTAAGATTTGTTTATACATCAAATAGTAATTTAATAAGTAGTTAGGTCAGACTTTTAATTATTATCTATTTTTACTTTATATATGTTTCATAACTAGATTTGTAGGTGTTTAATTTTATCCAGCAACTTGAGATGGTACAAATTAATTGCAGGCTACTAATTCAGTAATGATTTGAGCTGGGAATTTTTTACACTACCTATTTTATTACATTAATGGTCCAATCCCGCTGCTACCAAAATTAATAGGAAAATCTCCCACTGATTTCAGTGAATTCAGGTTGTAGTCCAAATTGTAAATAGTAGCTACTCATTTTTCCTCCAAAGAAGGCAATGTAGTGAATGGTAGACCAGCTTATCAACAAAAATCTCTTTCAGTAATAATATGGTCTGTTGTGTTTATATATAATAACTTCAGATTCTGGCTTCTAGCCATGATGATTTCAAGATGTTTTTCTTAACAAAAATAGAGGGGAAATGAGTGGTTTGAAATGATATGGTCGAATCTAGTCAAGGTCATATTTCACTGTGTGATAATAAGTGTTTAAAACAATTCATGCTGTATTAAAACAAGAGGGTATGTTATAAAAAATGTATTATTTCAAGTTCAAAGTTAGTAATAGCGCAGTTGTTAGGTAAGTTCAGTAATTCTGATGGTGCTTAACAGTGCCACTATAATTAACAATCCATTGTTATTTCCAAACATTTTTAGAGCTTTAGTGCACAACTATTCAAAATGGAAACAAGATGATATCTTGCAGGTGTGTTTTTAAAACAAATATATTAATTGATTTTTTAAAGTAGTTTAAATCTGTCACTTATGATTGCATGGAAGATAGCATTCCTGAGATTTTGAGCAATTTCTTCAGTCATTTCAATTTTTTTCCTCTTCCTCTTCTTCATGTAACTCTGCATTTGAGCAATGCTTATGTTTTAAAATCCAATGAAACAAGAAATGGTTTTGTAACATTTTCCCTGCTACCAGTGCTAAATGAGTGAGCATCAGGCATTCTGTCCTGTACAGAACAAAAGCTTACTTTTCAGACAGCTTTTTTTTCCCCCACAAACACTTATTACTACTTCTTTGTACATGCACTTGTCTATATAGAAAATTTCTTATTTATGGCCTGAGTACAGTAGGTTATTATTCATTTTACTTTAAAGACAATACTATTTTTAATTACTTAGAATGCTGAAATCGCAACTTCAGTGGGTTCAAATGACGAAGTTTTATAGCTGTTTCCTAAAATTGAGACTGAACATCTATGCTGCAGGATGCAAGTATTCTGTTCTGTCTTAGGTTCAAATACCATCCTCATTTAGGTGTATCTGAGCTCCCTCCAGTAGTGCATTAAGCAATCTGACTTAGCATCTATCACATGTAGTTCAGGCGTTCTCTCATCTCCACCCCAGGGAGAGAACTGTGTGCCTAGTAGTGTGTTTTGTTTTTATTTTAAATGTCCAAGGAAAGTGGGTAGTGTTAATGGCATCAGACATCCATTTCCTTGCAATTAGCTGTCTGTGTTGTCACAATGCCCTGCTGCCTTTAAATGCTGTGGGCGAGGAAAGAGAGAGAGAAAAAGGATGTGTTCATCAAATTTCATTCCAGTCCCATTTGAAACCCACCCCCCACATTTTTTTTTAATTTAGAGATATACTCTAGAGCTACATGTAGTCTTTTATTTTATTTTTTTCTAAACAACTTTTTATCCACAAAATGCAGATTCATGTTGCCTAGGATATTTTGCAAATTCATGTTGAACTACTTTTGATTAGTAACAGCTTGGCAGAGAATGGCCTTTGCATTTTCAATAGAATCTGTTTATATTTAAAATATCAGTTTTGTAAGGCAGGAGAAAACAGTGTGACTGTTTTCCTCCAGCGACTCCTGCAATTTCCTCCAGTGTGGAGACTGTGTGTAATCCAGCAGATGGTTTTCTAAAAGGATGCAGTAGGAGAGCAGCATCTCCCAGCTGGCTGAGGCATAGCCATTCTGGAGTCATGTAGATTCAGTGGGATACGGCTCAGGCATGCCAAGGGTCCCCTTTTTCCACTCACTTTGGTGGTTTTCAGAGTACCTCTTGCTGCTGTCTTCTTTTAATAATGCTTTTGCCTGTAGTGTAATTAACTGATCTTGTAAATGTTTTGAATTTTAATTCTTTACTGTATTCATTTTCTCATTTCATTGTGCATTTTTACCTTTTGCACTTGTAACTTTGGCCTTTGCCAGAGCATGTATCCCAAATAGGCACATATGATTTAACCTACTGTGCTGCCAGGGATGTACCAGTCTGTGGGCTCATAACTCAGGTGCAGAGTGTTTTCTGACATCTGCTGGGAGCTCTTCATTGGCAAAGAGCTCAGAGGAGCAGAGGGCACACTTCAACACCCTTGTGGTTTCTAAAAGGACTAAGTCCTTGGCAATGTTCATATACAGTTATCTACTTTTTTTTTTCCTCCTTTCCTGATTATATGGAAGCTCTGTATAAAAAGCATTTTGATTGCACCAAAGTGTAGCTATTATAATTGTGCACAAGAACTGGGGGGGGCAGCATATAATGATAGATATTTTTCATCATGGATGAGCTGCAATCATCACAGTATGCACTTCCTCTCAGCCATATAGCATGGGGAAGCTCACTGTGTAAATTCTAAGATGGTATATTAAAAGGAAATATTTAGGGATGTAGCAGTCGATAAAAAATAAATTGGAAGTATGCTGAGTTAACGAGGGAATGACTTGCAGCTCTTTTAAGTGTGACATGTTTTCAAAGAAAGCTGCCACAAAACAACCTTTCACATTTAAATGCAGGTTTATAGTCTGTGGTGTTGTAAACAAAGGATGTGTTTAAACTGGGACCCTGAGACCATCTAAGTTTCTGAGTCTCCCACTCCCTCCTGTTGCGGCAAGCCAAGCTCGTATTCAGGAGGCTCTAGCTATGCAGTATTCACTTGCTTGTGATCTCTTTGAAGAAGATATCAGATGTAGAGGAAAATAAGAGGTGGAATTTCTTTCCTGGATGGTCTCTTGTGCCCAAGCAGCGCAGGGATCTAAATACTTCAGCTTCTCTAGGCTTATCTTTTAAATGAAGCCAGAAGCGGTTACCAGCTCTTTGTGTTTTGGGTTGCATTGGCCTGTTTAAAGATCCTGTTCTGGCTCCCTGATTCCTGGCACTGTGTCTTTCAGAAGATAGAGGGAGAGTGCTGCTTTTCCATTTTGTAAATGAAATGGAACAAGGAAGGGAAGAGCTTTCACAGCTTGAGCAGGGCATGAAGGCCAGGAAAGGCTTGGTACAGACCCATTTAACTGAGTTATTCTCTGTTCTGGCATGCTTTGGGCCTGGTATCTCTTGGCAGTATCACATGCAGCTCTCAGAAGAGCCTGTGCTGGGGTCAGAATTAAAAGATTAATTCTGCCTTTAGGGAAGGTGACTGATATAGCAGGGCCACAGCACTGGAATCCAAAATTAAGTGGACACTTGAATCCAAAATTACTCAGCACTAAGAAATCTGTATTATTATGGGAAAGCTCCTGACATGCTCTAGTCCATGGTGTTCTATGTCTCTTGGCTGAACTGCTGTGTGTCTGTCTCTCTGCTCATCCATCTTCCTTCGTAAATGGAGTAGCACATCTTAAAGAGCTCCTCCCATCCAGCTGCAGGGTGGGGTGGGACTCTTTGTGTTCTACCAGCAGACCTGTCTGCCAGAAGCTGCAGCAGAACAGCTGTGCT
Organism: Hypocryptadius cinnamomeus; assembly: GCA_013400635.1. Lineage (NCBI taxonomy): Eukaryota > Metazoa > Chordata > Aves > Passeriformes > Zosteropidae > Hypocryptadius > Hypocryptadius cinnamomeus. The sequence goes on along the minus strand of VYZP01028460.1, from coordinate 10,087 downwards.
CTCAACCTGGAACTCCTGACACATTAGTCTGGACATTTTTGTGGTGCTAAGGGCAAGAGTAAAGATTGTTAGTCTTCTGTTGCCTCCATGGTATGGACCTCAGCTCAGCAGCTGAGGTACCATCCACTATGAAGTTGCAGATTTCAGAAGAAAGCCCAGGTTCCCTCCCAGACCATTTGCTCCAGAGACTACCAGCATCATTATTATTTGGAGGGGGTGAGGGGGGTGGTGAGGAAGAGCTACTTTGGTATTTTGAAAGTTTAAAATTTTGCTGGTGGCTCTGGTGCTGAACACACATTGCTATTTAGACACTGTCCTAGGTTGAGAGTCCAATCAAACAATCACCTCTGGGTAAACAATCTCCAAACACATTCCACACATGAGCACAGCACAGGAGAAGCAAATGAGATGAGAATTGTTTTCCTTTTCTCTGAGGCTTCTCAGCTTCCCAGGAGAAAAATCTTGGGTGAAGGAATTTTTTCAGAGAATGTGAATGCCACAAAAGATGGCTACAGATTAGTGTCTAGAAGACAAAATATTAATGTGACAGTTAAGGATCTGGACCAAAACCCACTTTCACCTCCTGCTCCTGTATAGAGAAGAAATAGACATCAGTTCTGGTGCTTTGGAAAAAAGAAACATCTTCCACTGTATTTTGGGCAGTCTGAACTTGGTGTATGTTAGTCATACTCTGGGAGTAGCAACTAAGCAAACCTATCAGGAGTGAGGGGCAGGGGAACACTTTTCTCTCAGATCCTTTCTGGCTTTTGACTGGGTATGCTATTGCATCCTAAACAAAAATCCTTGGTTAGGCTTTTAAGTCCTGCTATGGAAGTGGACATGAAGTTATGGTAATAAGTGGTGTGGACTAGTGTCTGTGGAGTGAAACAATTTGTGCTGAGGATGTCATGTCTGTACTATACACATTTGATGGATTTTTGCTTCGGACACAGTCCCATGGGTTGAAATCCTATTTGCATTTAGACTGCATGAGGTGCCCTCCTTGAGCATATCTTAAAGCTTAGTTTCATCTGAAAGAGGCCTCATTCATGTGTTCAGGGAGTGCTCCAGGATGCAGGCAGATGCCTGGTGAGGGTGCATTTAGGGCATTCAGTTCAAAAGCACATTCCTCATCCAAGCTCAAACACAGGTACACTCAGCATAAGATCATGTACAAACAAGAACTGGCAAAATTTTAATAAATACCTAAACAGTGTATGTATATAATGTCAAAAATTCCAGTAGCAGTCACACAGCCAGTCTGCAGGTGCTTCTTTAAGCACAGTGGTATTTTTAGAAAATCAGATCATAATTTCCACATATAATCTGTTGTGGAGGAGATTTTGAACTAAAGTCCTAATCCAATATCTAAATTTAGCTACAAGGATATCCTCGCTTATTTGGTTTTCTGTTTTGAACCTTACAACCTGGCAAGAAATCTATCTTCCCTCCTTCCTTCCCTCCTTCCCTCCTTCCCTCCTTCCCTCCTTCCTTCCTTCCTTCCTTCCTTCCTTCCTTCCTTCCTTCCTTCCTTC
>VYZP01028446.1:0-11976 GCA_013400635.1 Hypocryptadius cinnamomeus | reverse complement strand
AAGTCTCAGCATTTATCCTTCATTAATTTTTAAGAACATCTCTCATTATTTTGTACTTCACTACATTAAAACAGTTTGTACTTCAGAAGACTCCTTTGTTTTTTACAGTCTTTGGTGTTTTTATTAACTTAATAATCTACTTTCATAAAATTTTATTTATTTGTTATTCACTGGACATAGTCCATACAGATGTGTTAGCCAGAGCTCATATTGCATATGCTGGAGAAGGTTGAAATGACAAATAACTTTGACCAAAGTTCACTGCAGAAGAGTGAATTTATTTAATTACAAAATCTCATGTACTTGATTGTCAAACAAAGCTGACAGGAAGTAGAAGGGTACCCAGTTCATCACTGAGAAATATTTATTTGCAGTATACTGTACAGGAAAGGGATGGCCTATGTAACAGAATTTGGACACTTTGTATTACAATAATGCCTGGATTTTAGGATAATAATAATTAGGACAGTTTCAGGCTTTCAAAATGATTATTCTTTTTTTTTTCCCTGTTGGGCAATAGGATTTTGGTTTCTCCTCAGCTCCTGTCATTTTGCCTACGGCTTTAGATGAGTTAGCAGCTTTCTTCTTAATCCCACAGTAAACATGTACATGCCCTTGACACATACCTATCGTCTGGGTTATTTTTGGTTCTTACCGCCTCTCTCAGAAGTGTAAAAATTCCTTTTCTTGGAAGATACTAATGCAAAACCACATCCAGTTCCTGTCTGAATAAATAACTGTAAGAGGCAGATGCAGATTTTTTAAGTCTTTTGAATTCCTGGAAGGACTGCCTTTGAGATGCAGTGATACCAGGTTTTTCTTGACTGCATAATTGTTTTTCTGTCTCAGACACCCAAAGCAGTGAGATACATCATCCATACAGAAATGTAAAACCTTCTTTGATATAACTATAAAGACCTTTCATCTCTTTCAAGGGTAACAAAACACAGACTAACTCTTGTGACAAGAATTCTCTGTTTGAAGTTGATAATACATAAGTAAAATTTCTTTTTTTTATTTTTTCTTCTGCTATAATGGAGAGGAACTATTCCCTGCGATAAGGTGATGGTGTTTTCTATGGTAAACTGTGCTTTGACCATTGCATTTAATCTTTTGCTGTGCTAGAACTAAACTGACACTTGTGTTCATAAGTATGATCTTATTTCAGAACAGAATTTATTTGGGAATAGAGTAAAAGATTTAAGTTCCCAGGCAATACTAAAAAAAGAAAACGTACAGGCAGATCTTCAATGTATCATCTTCCTTCCTTAGTATTTTCCTAACCTGTCTAGTTGGGTGTCATGGTGTTGCAGATGTAAACAGTGATAGATGTTAAGATTATTTGTGCACTTTTTCCTGTTTCAGAGGAAAAAAAAAAAAAACATGTATCTTGTAAAAAATGCCTTGTGTTCTAGAGGGCTGTTGCATTTGTTGGAAGTTTACATTAAAATACGTGGATTTCCCAAGTATTATTCAAAAGCTTAATATACAGCTGTTGAAAGATTAAATTGAATATTTAATTGGGTAAAAATTAGCCTTGCTTCAGCTGTGGTTTAAATAATAACAACCTTCTTGGAAATATTTTTCGTATTTTTACATTACTGCATTGCAGACCCAATTTCTAGTTGATTGATGATTGATGTCTTCATTGCATTGTTCTTATTTCTGCTAGTAAATGAGTTATAAATTTAATATAAGAAGTAATACTTTCAGTTTATGTATTAGTCACTTAGCAGGAAATAATTATTTTTAAAGCATTGCATGTTTTTCCAAGCTGCAGAAATGTCATTCTTCTAAAAGTTCTGTTGTTAAGCACAGATTATTTATACATGGAAATGAAAAGACTATGAAAAATGCCTATGGAATCCAGAATGACAGTGCATAGTGATTGAAATCCTCCAGCAAGGCAGAGTGCCTGAAGACTAGAGCTGTCAGCTAGCAAAATTCCTTAGAACACCAAGGCTGAAAATCTTCCCTGCTAAATAATCTGTCACCACTGCACAGTTAATAGACATCTATAGAAAATTAAGAGCAATCCCCTGGAGGTGCTGCTTTGTTCAGTATCACTTGCCAGCCACAGTCCTTAAATGGGAACATCCCAACAGGAAAGGAAGACAGTGAATTATTGCTGTCTCTTTTAACAGCCACAGAAAGAGGTTATATGGTAGTGAAATTCTTTTGAAATTCTGGTGAGGCTAAGGTTTTATGCTTTAGTAATTAATGTAGTATTAAGAGCTGTTAGTTGTACACCCAAACAAGTCTTGTTGGCCCAAGCTGTGGTGAATGAAGTTACACTGAGCAGAGGTGCAGAGGTTTGTGTCACATTGCAACCCAGTTGAACGGCTATGTTGGGTCTCCTGTCACTGACACTAGAGTGAGTGAATGGCATTGGTTAATGAGAGTCCTGTGAAATTCCTACATCATCCCTCTCAATTCATCTCCTCAATTAACAAAAAACTCTTCTCTCTCACAGGATGTATGTGTGAAGGCTTATTTAGCTCTCCGACACCACACAAACCTGCTGATCATCCTGTTCTCCATGATGCTGATGACTGGAATGCCCCAATTAACCAGCAAAGAAGATATTGAATATATCAGGGATGCACTGACAGTAGGGAAAAGTGAAGAAGATGCCAAAAAGCATTTTCTTGATCAGATAGAGGTTTGCAGAGATAAGGGCTGGACTGTGCAGTTTAACTGGTTTTTGCATCTTGTGCTTGGAATCAAACAAGGAGTAGAAAAGCATTCTGCTTGATATTTTATGTAAATTAACTGTGGGCGTGAATAGGAGGTTAATGAACCTACATGTTATTTCTGAATTATGAATAAATGAGCAGTCAAAATTGCCTTTACTCTTCTGGCAGCTTAAATAGATCTTGTAAAAAGGCAAGGACTTTATTCTGCCCCTCCAGAAGATCTTCCTGCAGATAAGATTTTTTTTTTCAATTTTAATGACACTTCAAGTTGCTGGATTCTTTTAGTTCCTTTGCTGTTTTGGCTTGGATTTTTTTTTTTTTCTTTCTTTTGCAATAATTTCAGCTAAATATAAGGAGGAGGTTTAGTAAAATGATAACCTACAACCCCCCTATGACCTTAATTGTTTGTGAGGGTCAAGTCCTTTTAATTGTTTGTGAGGGTCAAGTCCTTCAAAACCAGAAGAATTTATATAAAATCTATGGTTATAGTGAAGTCTTTGTAGACAATCCATATGTGTCTCAGGATGGTTTAGACACAAGTGTTCTTCATCTACATCCTTCTCTTTTGTCCCTTCCTCAACATTTTGTCTTTTCTGGATTTTTAATATGTTGTCAGTAGAAAAGAGCTTTCGCTCTGCTGTTGGAGGAAATTGCCTTACTATTGCTGTAACCTCCTGACACAGAGAACCAATCTTGACTGCCAGGAGAACTTCATCGTTACTGGGAAGTTCCTCAGATTTGAACATGAAATTCTGAACGTTTAATTTTGAAAGATTTTTTTACTGTACTTCTTAGTGGGTAACATCCATATTGTATTACAGATTATATTCTTAGTGTAAAGATATTAAAATTCCACCTGTATAGGAAAAGCTTTGTAGAAAAAGCAATGGTACTTCCTTAACCCTTAGAGAAAATTCCTTATCTAAGAGTAATTGACATTTTACCAAATATCTGAGAAACCCAAAGTTATTTATTCCTTGGTGATATATTTTCAGGATATACCTAGAAGGAATTAAATGTAATCTTTGAAGTTGTGTATATTTTGCTATTTATTTTTAAGTTCCTGAAGAAACAATACTACTGAAAAGCTATTTATGAAAGGAAAAAAAACCCTTGTCTTTAATTTCAATATTTAAACTTAAAAGAGGAAAAAATGGGCAGTGTTAAGTAGAATTTTAACTCTCTACTGTAGATTGCTTGCAAATCAAGTCTGCCTGTGGTAGGAAAGGAAAAAAACATATAGCCTGAATTAATCTTTGACTTGAATTATTATGGTATACTTCTTGCTAATTGATTTTTACCAAAGAGAGAAGATGGCTTATAATATTGCTTTTTTGCACTTGTGCCCATGTAATTTCTTCCTTCATTGTAGTGTTACATGGGCTTTACATTACGTATAAATGATTAACTGAATTTTAAAATTCTGTTATCATTTGCTTTGATCATTTCACAGAACTGTTATGATTTTACCTACTGCCACTACTGAGTGCATTCTTGAAGGATTTTTAATAAATGTACTGTAATCGGTGTCTCAGTTATGAGATGTAGCCAATCTGTTATTGAAATGTAGATGTTTAATTGTTTACTGTGCACAAGTATTTTTGATGTAAATGGTAGACTCCAGTTAAGGAAATCTCTAAGGTTAAAGTGTAGACTATTTTGTTATTCTGTTACATTATTATTCTGTGCAAGATAGGCTTTAGATCGTACTAAAATATAAACTAAATGGTGAATATTGTCTGTTAAATGATATTTTTAGATTTATATTTTATAGCTCTGAAATAAATTGATATGTTCTATTAATTTGATTATTACTCATGAATAAGCAGCTTAGCCCAAAATACATGTAAATATTTTTTATCCAGTTTCTTAAAGAATACCTAATCTCAGTAAGAAATCATATTCAAAGTCCCACTCTGAGGAATTGTTTTAGTTCCATATTAATAACTCTGTCTGATGTCAGATATATTGAAATTTAATAGTCTATAGTATTGGAATTGCAATTATTGTAATTGTAAAATGTGAATCGAACATTGCCACTTTTGAAGAGCACTTTAGTCATTCCTGGTTTCTTCTATGAAGAAAAAACTGAAGATTTTAGTAAGTTCCTAGTTTTAAAAAACAAGTAGATCTAGTGCTAAATTTAACTCTAGCATGGGGAAATAGATGCTAATCACAACTTCAAGGAAAATGGCACTCTTAAAGCAGCCTCTATGTGCAGGAAACGGTCTACAAGAGTTCTGCACCCAGAAGTAGTTTAGTCCTGCATTAAACTTCCACTGATGATTTTTATCAGCAGTTTACAATGTGCTATATTGAATTGTGTTTATTGCAGACACATGAAACACCTCAGTGCTGAGCAAATTCCCAGACTCTTCATTGCTTTCCTTGCCCATGCAGCCCGTGGTTGGGCTGCCTGAGCTCTGCTGGGCTGCCTTGTGTCTTCTGGGCCAGCCTGACTCCCGGGAGATCAAAAGTAGCTGCCCAATCCCCTCTTCACCTATGGAGCAAGCTGTGGGCACCAGCATCTCCTTACAAATGGCTGCACGATATGTGGCTGATTATCGGCTGGATTCTGTGTCCCTCTGGAAACCTCCACCCACCTTTGCCTGGTTTTGTAGCGAGCCCTGACACAAGGAGAAACATCACAGAGATGTGGTTTGAGGCAGTCCAGCCTCAGCAGGGAGAAGAGCTGCTTTTCAGGTGAAGAGGTGCACACAAGGACACATCTGCATGTCCCAGACAGAGCGCAGCTGTCCCCTTCTGCAGTGGCATTCCCAAGGCCTGGAGAGCTGGAGCTTTAGCACAGATGCCACTGCTGGAGCAGGAGGCTGAACCACAATTTCCTGAGTCTCCCAGTGCATAAACTCACTGACCCTGCAGAATAACTGTTTTTTAAGGGTTATAAACCAGGAAATGTAAATTAGTCATTAACGACTAACCTTTTTCTGTTAGAGCTTTTTCTAAAGCCCTAACACAGCATGCAGAAAAAAAAAATTACTAAATTTTCTGAGTAGGTCTCAATTATCATCACTGTCTCCTGTTAGCCTTAAGATTATTTTTTGAAAATTATTTTAAGGACTACTTTGTCTTTGAGATCTGTAGTATTTTCTTGGTAGTTTCATTCGCATTATGACTGCACCTAACAGTGGAAATTTGAATCTATTCTTAGAGTCAGTGCTTCATACTCAGTTGTTACTTGACATCTGCTTTGACCCCAGCAAGGTCATTGAGATGTTGGTTAGCAGTGAGTGTGTCCCCAAGGCTCCATCCTAATTATATTCCAGGACAGGAAGAGAATTTGCAATGGAGCTCAGGTGTACAGTGTGATTATATTTAGATCTTCATTGAATACGCTGGTTGCACTTGTTAGAAGTGCTTAATTTATCATTAGCAGAGTATTAAGACTTAACATGTTTAGCAGATTTTTTCTAAAATGTGATCAGTGATACAGAAATACAGATATGAACAAATGACTTTAGAAAAATATCAATGGAAATTATGATTCTTGTATTTTAATTACAAACCTTTCTCCTGACTACCAGCAACATTCCACGAGTCCCAAGGATTATATAGATTTCGGACTCTGTGATAATGAATTTATAATGTAGTTTGTGTAAAGTAGCCTTGAAAAGAAAAAATTATTAAAATTAAAATTTGGGATGCCATCTGCAGGGTCTGGTGGGCTCTTTGAGCATCCCAGCAACACTGAAGTTTTTGCAAAACACTCATGTGTTTTCATCACTCTTCTCATTGTAACTTACATAATATATGTTAAAAACAATATTCCAGAAATAATGAATTCTCCTAGAGAGAGGTCAACAGGGAGATTGATTCCTGCTGTGCTCACCCCACTCTGCAACTGGAAGCCAGAATTGACCAAAAAGGTACTAATATATTTGAAATCTTGTGACACACTGACAGAAAGTAAGGTTTATGCTGGAGAAAACAAAGACAAACTGTCTGCAGATACACAGTTAATAACAAGGACTGACCAAAGATACAAATGCCATGGTTACCCCCATGTTAGGTGTGCACCTCATTATCTCTTTAGAGAAAAGGGGCACTGGTGACCCGTTCTAGTCTGCTGACACAAGGAGACAGGCACAAGGCCATGGCTTCTTCTGGCTTTTTGTGCATCATTGGGTCTCATACCCAGCAAGAGAGGTGCTGATGACCTGCCTGTTGATAATAAACAAGGGGACACTGGACAGGATAAATTCCCTCCTACCCCTGGAATGGGGGCTCGTTGTTTCAGCCCTTGACATGGCAAGAGCCCTCTGCAGGCTGGGGAAGGCAGCGTGTGCCATTGCTCAGGTATTCTCCTGGGGATGCAAAAGAGGAGGCTGTCACTTTGGAAACAGCAGCAGCACTGCCAGGAACACGTGCCAGTTAATTTTAGCTAACAAAAGATTCCTGTGCATGGCAGAAGTGCTGTGTCTTTTAATTGCAAGCACATCCCACACCTGGATGCAGTCACTTGGTGTTCAGCATTAGGAGTCACCGTGTGCCAGTGCTGGTCACACTCAAAGCTGTCTTTGGTGTGGTGCCTGTGGTCAGAGTTAGCCACTCATCCATTTATTAAGTGCATGAATTAAAAAAGGAAAATAATACACTGTAGATAGCAGCATTTCTTTAGAAGATAAACAATGAGTAGATACACAAGAAAAGTCTAATGTAATGAAGAATACCTAGAAAAGAGCCCTGAAAGGAGAAATTGAAAGAAAATAAAATGTTAATGACCCATACTACAAAGCAGTTTCAAGAGTACATCTCAGAGTTTGTACCAGATGTTCCTTTGCCTTTGAATATGTCTTTCTTTATCAAAACTAATTATCCTGCAAAAGGCTAAGAGGGCTATGACTGTTTAATAACCTAAGAAATATGCTGCCACAATGCAGTTCATTATAAAGAGTTAATTAGAAATTTAAGATACAGTCAGAACTGAATTTTGCTCAATGTATCTACTGTTAAACAACCTGGGATTATAAAGAAAAAAAAAATGTGCCTAGTGCTTCTTCCTCAAATCAACCAGCAAGTGTCTGGGACTGGCAGTAGACTCATCACATGAGGAAGTTATTTCCCATCATGATGGAAATGCATTTTTCTCTGAAGTATTTGGAACTGGTCCCTGTCAGGGACAGGATACTGGCCTGGACAGACTCTGTCTCCGATGCAGGATGGCAGATCCTCTGCTCAGCTGTCAAATGTCTGCATGAAAAAATCTTGGTGAAATAAACAGGCCTCCTCAGGAAATGCTTTCCCTCCAGCCAAAGATATTCTTCATTTTGATGACATTCATGACAGCATCTCTGTTTTACAAACCTGTTTCCTTCCCACAGAATATGATGTATTTTCCTAATCTTGTAAAACAGTAATTTTGCCTGCCTGGAGAGAAAAATACCCAGAGATCTCAGTAACTTTAAAGTAGTCTGAAACCAAAACACTCCAGGCAGGGACCTTTCGATTCAAGGTGATGGTTCATGCAAAGGCAGGCAATTATAGGGAGATGCTAATTAGCTACACATCAGTACTTCAGAGGACAGTCTTTGGGATCCTGTCATTGCAACACCACAGCAAAGTGTGGGTAAAGAGTGGCCTCTAACAAGACCAGAGACTTGAAGGTCCTGCAGAGATTGATAACAGCTTTGTGGGGAAGGGGTGGCCATGGGGCTGCAGCCCTCCCAGGGGAATGGGGACTCAGTGGCAGCAGCTCAGGCAAAAATGGGTGTAGAGGCAGGGTTTAAGTGCCAGGATGAACTGTGTGCTCTGCAGGGTTTAGACCTCAGCAGATAGAGTATGTTGCTGAAAGGCCCTTTCATGGTATTTATGCCACACAAGTAGGGGTGTTATCAGGACTATTCTGTGAGAATGAATAGTCTATAAAACATTAGGTTTTCTCTTTTTTTTTTAATTGGTAGGTAAAACCATAGTATGAATGACTATTTTTTTGCTGCTCCTGCTGCTGCTCAGGATCTTCACCCTAATTCCTCATTTCTCTTCTCTTGTTGCTGTTCTTTGACTTCAAAATCTAAAACTAGAATAAACTGCCTCCATCTTACAGCCAGGAAATGCACAGCTGAATGTCAGCAAAAGAACCACATGTCAAAAGTACTGGTAGCTGGACATGCTGTCAATACCTGCACTGGGAGAAACTTGCTAAAAATTCTCCTGACTCTGACAAGGAAACAAACAGAAAAAGAAATGAGGAAAAGCTGTGTGTATGTGCTTCAAGGTGCAACGCACTGGAAGACTGAGCTTTCCCAGGTTTAATGCTCTGTATTCATCCTCCTGACTACTATTATCAATGGGCTCAAGGTAGAAAAGGAACTTTATAGTGAATACACAATTTGACTGGAAAGTTAAGTGCAATAATAAGTGAAATACAGCCCTTTTTCAGAACATCCAAGACTCAAAAAAAGCAACAATGTGGGGCCACCATCTAGCTGCCCCCCCTGTTATCATGTATGCATACTGTCCAACACTGTGATCAGTTTAGCTAGTGGCATCAGCANCAGGCAGAGCCTGAGGCACCAAAGGCACCTTGGCATCAGCAGCTGCTCTTTCTGAGAAGCAAGTTACTTGCTTTCATGACTCCCTGTAAAGCAGAGAGCACCCTTTGGAATACCATCTTCACAAGGGATAGGCCAATAAAAAAGATATATGGAAAAGTATTTATCATAATTGCAATATACTAGTTTAAAACAGCATCAAATATAAACTACAAGAAATATTTATTAGTGTTATTTACAAGATCAAGAGATTATAACCTGAAACTGAATCATAGAAAAATGATTAAATGAGCCGTTTTGTCAAAAAGGCTTAGAAACCAGAGTATAGCTTGTAACAACTTGCCAGGATTTGTTGTAATACAGCAGATGTCACATAGTTTTGAGCAAGACCTCAAAGAAAGGACACCACTTTGAACCCTTGAAACATAATTTAAACACCATTGGAAGTGGACAACTTGCTGGCACTGTTACAGGGAGAAGCTCAATGAGTGTAGATGAGGGAACAAACACTCATGTAGCAACATTTCCATTCCAAATGGGAAAAGAAATATTTGTAGATGTCAGAAATGTCAAATCCACAAAGGGAATAATTTAAAAGACATAAAACTATGGCACAAAAACATAGAAGCCCATAGGAAAAAAAACCATAATGAAGAGCTGAAAAAACCCACAGCATTTGGAGAAACCATTAATCCCCCCTAAACTGCTCAGTGACTACTAAAAAATAAAATTAGATCAAGGAGACACTGAATCTTTTAGGACAATCTGTCCTTGATAAGGATTTAGTAATTCTGGTTAATTTGTGGAACAACAAAGTATTCTTGGCTACCAAAGAACTGTGGAAGGCAGAAACAGAGTTAGCTCTGGGGTATGGACTGCAGAAACAGTATCTGGTCATTACAACAAACACACCTCAATGGCACAGAGAAGGAGACTCAGGAGACCTCTCAGAATGTACATGCAGGGAGAGTGGGCTGTGCACTTCCCCAGCAAGGAAGGTCAGAAATAGCCAGAGACTGCTTCCTTTGTTCAAAACCACAGAACTGGAACCCAAGGAGCTTGGCAGCAATGCCTGGCACACCCAACAGAGCACAGCAGGGGCTGGCAGCTGCTCTTTCTTAACTCAGAGAAACCATTACCTGTGATAGCTGATTACTATGGTAATTCTTCAAACTCAATCAAACAACCTGGGAGCTGACAATACAGCAAATCAGGCTGTGACAGAGCCCCACAAAGCTTGCAGGCTGCGAGGGGAGTGGTGTACAGTGGAGAAACATCAATCTTCAGTGCATTTTCACATCTATGTATGCCATTCAGACTCTACAAATTGCAAAGCCACATACCAAGCTAAAAGGAGGAGTGTGTATTGCCCTCCAGCAACTAGTTTGTGTCTTGCACTTGTCTTAATGCTGCTTTATTCATGGAAAAAGGGCTCTGTTGGAAGATGCAAACAAATACCTCCCTGGCAGATAAATATACTAGAGGGAGTTTATGACCTGAGGAATGTTCATAGCTGTGAGTTACCACGTGGCAGCGTTTGCTACCTAAGGGACCTGCAGTAAATTTATTAAAGTAATAGTCAACAACAAACATCTGAGGGATTTAACAGGTCTGTACAGGGTGGATGTCCCAGACATGCAAAACCTGCTCTCCAGATTTTTCTTGGCCCAATGGATGGAAAGCTGAGAAATTTACAAAAATAGTCAGTCATCTACTAAGCACAGCAAATTAGTGTTGTCAAGACCTCCCCCTAGTTTACTTAACTACTGAAAATAAGCAAAAGAGCTGTGACTTGTTTGTGATGCCAAGAATAATAAATCAACATTTGTTCACTGGAAGATAAGCTAGAAATTGTATTATAATAAGAAGTGTCAAATTACTTAAAACTTCCACAAGAAATGTCAGTATTGTGACAAGACTCCTAAGGTGATGATCTGTCCTCACAGTAATTAAATCAGCAGAAAAACCTAATTTTTATGTACACAGAGGGGACACACAGGGAAAGAGGATAACACTGTGCTCTTCACTGTGCAATATCCTGCCAACAATACCAAAACTGCAAATGAAGAGAAGACATGTACAGTATTAGCCAGCCCTGAGAACTTCCTGCTTACCATATAGAAGAGAAAATTCCAATAAAGCCAATCCAAGCCCAGAGGATTTTTCATGTTTAGGCTATAGCTACAACAGCCAAAAGCAACACTTGCTTCAGATGGAAAAGAAGATTTAAATGGCCAAGCAAAGGATTAAGGTACATTTTGTGAAGATTTTTAAAAATCACTCCAAAATTCCTTTGCTTATGAGAATGTGTGTCAAGACATAATTAAATAGTCATATGGATTTTTTAAGGGAGGGCTATGAAATTAGAGAATTCAAGTCCTTCTTAATCTTTTTTTCATGTGTCTTGAGCTGAGTTGTAAGCAGAGCATGAGTTTGAAATATTTTGTTAATAAAAAGCCTCTTTAGTTTAGCTTATCCCCTATGAATTTTCATTCCTTCACAGAGCCTAAATAAAAACAATAAAATCATATTAACATTGGGATATTTGCCTTTTTTTCCTTAAGAGGTAATTTCTTTTACCCTCTTTTTAGCACTGCTATGTATGCAAAGCCTAAGTATAGAATGAATTACCAGTGGAAAATGTAACTTCAACTTAGTACAAACAGTAGATAACTGAGACCTTCTCATAGGCATGGCCTTCCAGGAGAATGATCTTCAGATGCTCTTGTTGAACAGTGAATGTCCCTGTGGCCAATTTGGGGTGGAAA
>VYZP01028435.1:22971-45233 GCA_013400635.1 Hypocryptadius cinnamomeus | reverse complement strand
AGAGGAGGGGCAGGCACTGATCTCTTTTCTGCAGTGACCAGTGACAGGGCCCAAGGGAATGGCCTGATGTTGTGTTAGGGATTTAGATTATATATTAGAAAAAGATTCTTCACACGAAGAATGTGGGTACTGTAACAGGCTCCCCATGGAAGTGGTCACAGCACAGAGCTTAACAGAGTTCAAGGAGCATTTGGGCAATATGTTTGAGCATATGGAGTGACTCTTACCGATGTCCTGTGCAAGGCCACGAGTTGGACTCAATGATCCTTGTGGGTCCTTCCAGCTCAGGATATTCTGTGACTCTGTGAATTTTTTTTATTGGTAAGGAGCACTCTAAATACTGAATATTTTTGTTTAAAATAAGTAAATAAACAAAGAAACCAAGAGATGCAATAATGCTGCAACTCCAAAAGTCAGGCACCCAGGCACGCTCATGCACATACAAGACACACCTCGTTTTGTCTGCCAAACCTCGTCCTCTAGTCGGGCTGGGCGCCAACCACGCGAAATGCAATCCAATGGCGTCCCGCACCCTCTTCCCAGTAAAGAGTTATTTTAAAACTTTACGCATAGTGCTCGGTAGCAACAGTGACCAGGGATAAAAGGGCAAAGGAGAAGGGCAAGGGAGGGAGCACAGGAACAAGAGGAGGGGTAAACCCTACCAAAGCTGTTGCAAAACGGCTGCAGCAGCATCAGCGGGGAGACCCGGGACGGGAAGGATGGCTCAGGGTCCGGGAGAGTCGGGGACGGCGTCCGAGCTCCGGCGAAGCACCTTGCGCCGGGCTCGGCGCTGGCTGCTAGGGTGGCCCCAGCCCCGCCTGGCGCTGAGAGCGCGACCGGGGCCGGTGTTCCTCGCGGGGGAGCGGAGCGGAGCCCGCCCGGGAGGCGAGGTGGCGGTAGCGCCGCAGGAAGTCGGCGTCCGAGGGGGCTGGCACGGGGGCGACGGTGGGGCGGCCCCGCCCGGCCCGGCCCGGCCCGCCGTCCGCAGCTGTCGCCTGTCGAGAGCCGCCGTCGGTACCCGCCGAGTCGCCGCCGATGGTGCTGCCGGGATCCTGCTGCCCTCTCCCGGGTCTCGTCCCGCTGCCCCATGCAGGGCCCCTCCGCCCGGGAGCGCCGCCGCGCCGCCGCCCGTGCCCCCTGCTGCTCTTCCGCTCGCTGCTCGGGCTGGGGCTGCTGCAGACCGGCCTGGGCTGCGCCCTGGTGGCTCTGTGCTTCGGGGCGCTGTCGCTGAGCAGCGCCCCGCAGGTGAAGAACGCGTGTCCCCTCTGGGCCGGCTCCTCGGTAAGTGCCGGCCGCGGGCCGGGACACGCCATGCTGGCGTCCGGCCGTGCGTGCTCGGCACCTGCGGGGCTGGCTGTCCCGAGGGATGCGTGTTCCCGCTCCTCCGCCATTGCTTGGGAACAGCCTCCGGGTAACGGGGTAACGGCTTTTTGCTGATAGCTTTGTGGGATGTCTGCAGGACCCCAGCGCGGTTACAAACGTCGAGGCAAGCAAACAGTGGATTTATTTCCTGACGTGAATTTTTGGGCAAAAAAAGAAAAAGTACTCTGTCATTTTGCGCTGTCAGACACAGGATTTTCAAAAATTGTTGTGTGTGTAGATGTTGCATGTTTGTGCTTTTGTGCCTTTTATCGTAGGCATAATGTAGAGATAAATCAGCAATGTTCCTGGGGGAAAAATGGATGGACTTAGCACAGTTTTGGAAGGACTACTGAAAGGAGTTATTCCATCTCCTGTTGGGCTCTGCTTTAAACCACAGCTTTATAAATATGGAATATATACGAGAGTTTGTATTGCAGAAGCTAGGCAGCAGTAAGCAGAAGTTAGTAAGTCAGATTGTTAGTAAGTCAGTCAGATTGATTGGTCCCAGGTTTTGGGCCCTCCAGCAATCAGCAAGTCATGTACTGCGGTAGACACTCAGCTCCTGCTGCCTGTGTGAACAGTATCAGCTTATCCCTCGCTTTAAACATTTCAATTAAATTGCCATGTTGTTCACCACCTGTAAAAATGTACTCAGTGCAGTAGTTTGGGGATCAAGTAGTTCCTGTTTATCTGTATAAGCAGTGTTCATCCCTGAATGTACACAGTCCTTG
The DNA here is from genome assembly GCA_013400635.1 of Hypocryptadius cinnamomeus. NCBI lineage: Eukaryota > Metazoa > Chordata > Aves > Passeriformes > Zosteropidae > Hypocryptadius > Hypocryptadius cinnamomeus. Next base: position 43,140 of record VYZP01028435.1, on the reverse strand, counting down.
GGGGGTAAGGGAAATCCAGACCATCCAAATGTCTGTGTTTGGTATCTCTCTTGGGATCTTTCACCTTTTTTTTTTTTTTTTCCGTATTCTTACTCTAGGTTAAAAGAAGTTTATGTAACCAATGGATTTTCTTTTGATTCTGCACATAGAACCATGCTTATGCTTTTAAAATGCTTTAAAATTGCATGTGTAAGATAGAGGTATTCAGTATTTTTCATAATCAAGAAGGGTGTTGGTTTTATTTTGTGTTTTGAAAATTATATATCTGAAACAGTAGTACACTCAGAAAAGTTACTGAAATGCTGTTTGGGTGTAAAAATATACGTGAAAATTTTAGCCCAGAAGCAACCTGGAAAAGCAGATGCCATTATAAGCTGACTGATGTGTCTGGTTGGGTGCTTTTTGGTTTAGTTTTCTTTTCATTATGGATGCTACATGCTGATTTGTGAGGGGCATGTCAGGAAAATTCTGAGAAGGACTTTCTTCTCTTATCTTTAACAGATGTAATGAAATAAATTTACTGTCCTTAAGGAAAAAAAAATTACGTCAGCATTTATGTGCTTTGTTATAAAATCATGTGTCCATTTTGCAGTCAGAGAATTCAAAAAATACTTTGTTATGAAACTGCAGTTATGTATGCGGTTTTGCAACACCAATGATGATATCAGTAGGTGTTTTGGCCAAGTCATATATGCGTGTTACGCTAGATTAGATTGATCATGTCAAGTGAATGAAGTTACAGAAGGAATTTATTAAAAATACTAGTGCATGACTTCCTGCTTGTTCCAGTCTTCCTGTTTCTTTTTGGGGTAAGAGCTTGGCTGGCTTAGTCACAGTGTCCATTGAGTTAAAAGTATAGCTGCTAACTTATGGGACATGCTGAGAAACTTATTTGCCTTTCTTTATAGGGTTCCTGTTCTTCTGTGAGAGAGTATTTGGGTATGCTGTTTGTTTCAGTTCTACAGCAATTTTTTATAGTTTCTTAATAGTTTGGTCCTGTAAGGTAAGGAAAGAATCATAAGGTTCAGTTCTGTTTAGTTTAGCAAGTTTGGTCTAAAAACTGCTGTTGCAGAAGGATGTGCTTTTATTTTAACTTCTTTCTTCAAGCTGATACTGGCATTCATCTGATTAAATAGCCAGACTTTTCAGGGAGGTAGTGCTGGTTCTCTTTATTGATTTTGGTAGGGTTTGTGCTCTGGGTTTTAGCTCACAAGAATGGTCAGAAGTCAGCAAAAGAGAAGAAGGAAGTAGGCACTTAATGAAGGGCTGAGTTGGTGATGGAGAGAGGGGAGGAAAAGGACAATTTTTAGATTTGCCTAGCCATGTTGCAGAGAACAAATACTTAATTGGCTGAAAGCAGTTATTTAAGGCAAACATGGAGGTTGGAATTGCTGACATACTACTTGTCCCCATGCATGTTTTCTGGGAGGGAAAAGTAAGAAATTAGCAGATTTAATTTTGTTGTTATTTCACAGGATGCTCTTAGGAGCAAAGAACTTCATCAGTACAGGTATTCTCTGCTTCAAAGTGCATCTTCGTATCTTCCCAGCATGGCTGTAGTGTTCCAAAGTACAGTAATAAAAACAATGTAAATAGCATTTTGTGAGTAGTTCTTTGCTTCTTGGTGATGCTACGTTTTTTTATGTTGTAGGCAATCTTATGTGGAATCTTAGGGTTAACAACATGGAAGAGGCCAATGCGGCTTTTGGTAAGTATGGATTAGACTTTGTAAGGAAATTATTAAAAAAAAAAAGCCTAATTTAATAGTTGTTGGTAAAAAAGTAATCACCCCTTTCTCCCTTCAAAAAATAATGTTGAGTCTTTATTTTCAAATTATAGAATCATAATTACTTAAAGAGAAGTCAAAGACCATGCGATATTCATTCCTGCATGGATGAAGTCCCCTGTAAGGGCAAGAGTGGACCATGTCTGGAAGAATTGTTAGTGTTATTTAAAGTGCACATTTTATGGTTTTGTATGTATAAGAAAATGCTGGCTTAGAATAAGTAATTTAGTTCTCCGAGGTAGTGCAGCTTAAACTGAAATGAAGGAGATGGCTTTAAATCCTAGCTTAGTTGTAGTGCTTTAGTTTTTGACAATGGGTTTGAGAACTAATTTAACACCTTACAGCAGGATCCAGTGCTAGTTTCATATACAGTTGACATTGCATTGCTGTGAGAGAAGTAGATTGATGTGCAGGGTGTGTAAGCTGTTTCCACTTGTAAGTGAAATCTGAAGCTGTGTAGCTCTTAATGTCTCAGAGTCAGAATTTGAAAAGGAGTTGTGGAGTTGCTTTTTTTTGTGTGTGAGTGTGGGAAGTATTTTCATTTGGTGGTTGATTTGGGGTTGGTTTTTTTGTTTGCTTGGAATTTTTTCCCTTACTGCCATTTCTGAAGGCTTTTTTTGGGCCAAGGCAGTTGTTTAATTTTTCTGCAGCACTCTTTTGGGATCCACATGGGTATCAGTGAGGAGTACCAAGGATTAGATGTGTGAGCTGTGGATAGAATCATAGAATCATAGATTCACCAAGGTTGGAAGAGAGATTTAAGATCATCAAGTCCAACTGTCAACCCAGCACTGCCCCAAATCCCTAAACTACATCACCCAGTGCCAGATCCAGATGCCTCCTGAACACCTCCAGGGATGGTGACTCCACCACCTCCCTGGTGCATCCTATTCCAAAGCATGACTACCCTAACAGCAAAAAAGCTTTTTCCAGTAACTAATCTGACTCTCCCTTGTCCCAGCCTGAGGCCATTTCCTCTTGTCCTCTCACTGCAGGCGCTGTAGCGGATACAGGCCCCGACTCGCCTCAGCCTCCTTACAGGGAGCTGCAAAAAGCAGTGAGGTCCCCCCTGAGCCCCCTCTTCTTGACACTAAACAACCCCAGCTCCCTCAGCTGCCCCTCATGAGAGATGTTCTTCAGTCCTTTCAGGAGCCTCATTGCCCTTTGCTGGACAGCCTCCGGCCCCTCAATGTCCCTTTTAAAGTGAAGGGCCCAGAACTGAGCACAGACTTGAGGTGAGGCCTCCGCAGTGCCCGGTGCAGGGGCACGATCACTGCCCTCGTCCTGCTGGCCACGCTGCTCCAGACACAGGCCAGGATGCCACTGGCCTTCTTGGCCACCTGGGCACACTGCTGGCTCATGTTCAGCTAGCTGTCAACCAGCACCCCTAAGATCCATTGTTATTTCTCAGTGTGCATTGGTTAACATGGGCAAATTTTTTAGGAGTTTTGTGGATGTAAGGAGGAGTCCACAGTTAGAGACTCCCAATCTGGAATGACCATATTTTTGTCAAGATAAATGTACATGCTGTCAGTCTCAAACTGCCTAAGGCTTGTGCAGTACTCCTGTGTTAATAGTGTCTGTGTTCTGTGCTGTTTCTATAGCATGTTGTTGCTCTTTCACTCTTTAACATTCTCCTTTGTAAAAACCTTATTCTCCTTTCCTAGTTTTACTTAAATAGAAAACACAAATTCTTCTTGATCCCTTCTTTTATTTCAAATTATCTTGAGGATGGTCACATGCTGAAGGAGATTGCCCTGGGAGATTATGCATCAGGAAAGTTTTTGACTTGAAACTGATAAAAGCTCTCAGCAGCCTGACATGATTTCATAGCTGACCCTACTTTTGAGCAGGAGATAACACAGGAGTCTTCCTCAGCTCTCTTACACCTACAGTTATTCTGTGGTTATGTGATTCTATGAAACTGTTTGGGTTTTTTTTTTTCTTATTTGTATGTGTATTCTATAGAGGTTTGATTTTTGATAGCCGGATTAGATCAGCCTTGACACTGGGAAGCATTTCTGCTAAAAGAGCAGTGAAATACTCTTCCTCTTAATAAATTATAAATTATTTTGTTTTTAGCGTGTCTAAGACAAAGTAGTCCCAGTCCTCTACAGAGATTCACTAATAACTACATCAATTATTGGGGTTTTTGAGGTTAAAATCTACATTACAGGATAATGTTGTGGTCAAACTAGTAATGACTAGTAATGTTATAATCGAAGAATTTAGCTTGCATAGTAATGCTATTTGGCTCTTGTGCATTCATTGGGGATTATTTCCCTGAACCTCAGAAAATGGGAACACAGTTTGTGCAACAGCTGTTACCTGTTTCTGCTTCAGATTCCAGGTAGCTAACCAAGGTACATCAGATAAATTTATTTGGAAGGCCATGGTGTTTTTTGCATGTTTAGGAAGTCCTTGTTACTGGATCTCCTATAAAGCTGTCTGGAGCAGAACTAACTCATGTCCCTCATAGTGTCCTTCTCTTCCTCTGTTTTTTGTGATGTCCTACTTTTTTAATTTGGACCATTTTGATACAAAGAAACCTGAGTGAGCAGACTTATTAAAAACGATGCTTTGGGATGTTAAGAATCTGATACTTGCTTTGCGGGATTGAATGCTTAAAGAGGAATCTTACCTTTATTTGTCTCTAAAGTAGTAGTCTTACCCATAGTACATTTTCTTGAAGTAGAGGATATTTTTGCCTGTATGAATAGGGAAAGGGATTGTTCTTTTATGTGTCCAAAATCCATATCCAAAGTCATATAAGCATAGATTGTAAGGGCATAGATGAAAGCAACACATCATTTTGTCCACTGCTTCTGCTTGTCCTTTTTTCATGTATTTATTACTCTTGCCATTGCTTGATTTCTGATGGTTTATAAATCTGTAAGTATTATCTGATTTACAAATTTTCTGGTTTTAGCAGCCAGGAGGAAATAAAATCATGCAGCTCAGGTCTCCAAAGTGTTTCCATCCTCACTGTACTGGAACAAATATTTTTCATTTACTTGTGCTGCAGAATAATTCTGGAAATGTGCAGGGTAAATGTTGGCTAAGATGTTTCTTTCTCTTCAGGTTTCTTTACTGTTCTGAGTGTGTTGAGAGTTAAACTTGGTGGAAGTATGACACACAGTGGAAGTTGGGCAACTTGCAGATCATATTTTGCACTCCAGCAAAACCTTTAATTGCTTGTACTATTACTACTGACATTTTCAATAGTTGCATAACTAGACCAAAATAAGAAGAGAGAAGACGAATTTTGGGAATAGGTTAAGACACCTTGGGGCACTGAAGTCATGGGCAGTTTTGAAAAAGCAGAGAGTCATTCCCAGCTTCAGTTTGTGAATGGGATTTGCTCTGTAATAGGTTCCTTGAGTTGGGTTTCTGTGCCCACTGCCGTTAACTTTGTTTTGGTGTTCCAGGTTAACCTTTTTGTTCTGCTGTCTGTGATCAGTTTTATGCTGAACGTGACTGGATTAATACTAGGATGTCAAGGCATTCAATTTGTGTCCAGAGTACCCAGATGCAATTTGGTGAGCACACATACTGATTTACACGGATTTCTTCTCAATCTGGCGTGTTAGCTTGTTGTGCTGAGATCAGGACAAAATCTCTGATGTAGAGTTGCAAGTAATTAAAGAACTAGCACAAGGGATTTTTGTAGTAATGTAAAAAATGTAAACTGTTGAAAAAAGCCCGAGTGTGGGTAATGGTCAGCTACCCACAAAATGTTCAGTCTGTTATAATCTGTGGGTGGGATTATTCTTCCTGTTTTGCCTCACCTGGGGAGGACCATTCTGTGATACCTTACAGCAGAAGCTATGAGAAAAAAAAATAAGGTAGATGAAATCATAGTAGTTTTTCAGAACACTTCTGCTTGAGGAAGACGCAGTCTTTACAAGGCAGGACAGAATGCAAAAGATTTTTCTCAAGTGGTTGTCTTGAGAAATAGAAGAATCACTATTGATGAACTGGAAACTGTGAAATATTTGAAATTTAAGGATACTGTACAGAGTCACTTGTTGATGAAGATGATTGTGTGTAAAAGCTTGAAGGACTTTGTGAGTTAATGGAACAGATCTTTGAATATCTATTTTCATTCATTTATTCTTTCAGGAAAGCTATTGTTGGTTCCTTGACATGCCAGTAGATGTATTGCAGTGAGAGTCCAAGATTATAAACCCTTGGGAATCTAGATTCATCCAGTATCACTGTACCAAAGCCATAATGAGAATCAATAATGATATTCCAAATAAGGTGGTCAAATGTTGCAGGAGTTTCTGAGCTGTCTGTAGTTGGAAATATAGGGTACAGCAAAAAGACATTCCTGAAATCATCAACCATTTTGTAGGGTGGCATCTGTAGGTGGAAGAGTGTCAACATTGTGACCCCAGAGTTGGAAAGCTAAAACCACAATTATTTCTACATATGGAAACATCAAATTTCTACTTTAAAATCTAAGATGATAAAATTAATTTGAAAGTGAAAGTTACAAAAAACAGTGGTGTACAGCTATGGCTATTAATTATTTGACTGGGTTGAAATTATAGTCGTGGATTTCATTCCATCCATAGAAATGCAAGATATATTCTTGAACAATAGAAAATGTGTACAGTTCATATAGAGTGGTTTACACAACAGTCAGAGAAATAATTTTTAGGTTGTTAAGCATTGGAAAGATCATAGGTAATAAAATTGCTCAGTAATCCGTGCAGTTTTGATTACAAGTAAGTTGTATTTATAGGTTTTAATGTGTTACCCATAATTTTTCTCTCAAATAAGAGGTGTATAGTACAGCTTCATAATGCAGGAATCATTGGCATACCAAACTGTTCAATTATATGATCCTGTATTTCCAGTGTGCTTTATGGTCATGAGCTTAGTTTAAGACAATAGGTTCTATATTATGCAGGTAAAAATCTTGCATAAAACAATTAAAAAGTAGAGTTTTGTTTCTTAAAGATGGATATGGATGAAAACAAGACTTGTTTTTGCTGTGAAGAACTTCATCCCACTGCCTGCGCAGAAGCAGGGGCTATACTGAAGCTATACCATGTGAAGTCATGCAGTGCTGCTCACCTTCTTCTCAAGGTACCCTGCACACCCATCAGTAGTACTGCTTTTAAAATGTCCATGCTCGTGCAGCAGTGCAGTGCTGAAGTGTTTACTGGGAAAAATGCTGTTATTTTTCTGGTCTTCCACACTGGTCAGAAGCTCTTCATGTAACATGACGGGGCAGCGCCGGGAGTGGGGGGGCGGGGTGTTTCATGTCTGGCTTTTGACCAGTGCATTGCTGAGCCAATAAACAGTTCATGCCTGGTTTTTGTGTTTAGTGCAACCAAAACTGCTGTTGAATCCAGACAAGACTACAGGGGTAAATGAGATCTAAAGTTTAGCTAGTGATTTGATGCCTTTGTTAGTCTTTTGCACTTCTCAGCCTTTTGTGGCTTACAAATTGCTAAAATAAAACTCCCAACACCATCTTCAAATATCAAAAAGCTTTGACATTTCTTTAATGGTGATCATCTTGAATCTGTATTTCCCACAGAGAAGTTACGAGGAAGGTTATAATTCTTGAATGAGTAGATGGATAAATCACATCTGGATCTCTCTGTCAGGACAATAAATAGTGTAAAACAAGTTTTTGCAAATTACTCCAGTCTTGAAGATTGTGCTGAAGACTTCATCTCATATATTTTTTAGAAGTAATTGCCATGATCATCCCTGTGTTTTCTCTATTTGTTTTAGTTTTGTATTGTTATTTATTATTATTATTATTATTTTGACATTTGCAAATATCATGATTTAATTTTTTATTTTCAATCATCTTCATGTTCTTCAGAAAGTTCTCTTAGCTCTTAGTGCCCTGAATGCTCTCACTGCCACAGTTTGCTTCACAGCAGCTGCCCTGCATTACTTACTGACACTTGCATCAAGAAGATCCTGCACAGTAAGTGAGCACCAGGCATTGCCTGCCATAGTGGTAGAAACAGTATCAACAGATTACACTGTTCAGCTCTATATATTGTTCAGAAGGGTTTTAACACAAGTTTTGTTTGATTAGGATGAATGTGAGATTGAAGGTGAAGATCAAAATTTGGATCCTGATGACTTTGTCCCACCTGTCCCACCTCCCTCCTATTTTGCAACTTTTAATTCTTGTACTCCACAAAGTCACAGGTAAAACTGTACACTCCCTTTCTTTAATGTCTTTTGAAACACTGCCTAATCTTTTTTTAAGACTGTTTTCTCTGGTGAAAAAGGTTTGTGATTTTAAGGGGATTAAAAAAAAAGGAAGAAGAAAAAACCCGTTAGTTTGGAGAAAGCATAAATACAGTGTGGGTAAGGGGGCAAAATTTTGTGATTTTGAGTTTAGATTCTCTAGGAGCTATTGCTGGGTGAGAGAAATGCCACTGCTTGACACAGCTGAAAACTTACACGATGCTCTCAAGAGCAAGTGAGGGCAGCAGTGGGAAGCCAGACACAACCACTTGGCAAGCCAGAGATCCTGAATGGTGTTCTCCCCATGACCTGAGTCATTCTCCTTCTCCCTCTTGAGCTCTTAGGGTTGCCTGAAGGGTATGTTTAGACTGCACTGCCTAGAAAAGTAATCCCTTACCGTGCAGGTAGTTATTTGCTCTTAAAAGTAACTTGCAGGTTGGCTTTACTAGTTTATGACTCAGGTGGGGCTGCATTATTCTGTTCTGAACATACAATATTTATACATAAAGTATTATGATGCTCAAGCAGACTGTATGACTCTTGTTCAAAATTCCTCCTTTTTGCAGTGAGCAGGAGTGTTTAGTTTATTTCACTGTTTCATCAGGAATAGCATGCATGACTTTCAAGACTATATGTTCCTGGCAGAGGTAATTACAGATTCTGGGATAGCCTAGAAAATTGTAACATGGCAGAACAGTAGGATTTAGAATGAACAGGTCCTCTGAAAAACCAGAGACTGGATTTGAATTCAAAATACTACTAAAATCCTCTATTTAAGTCTTGGTTCAAGCAGCTTTTGAGAGTGGAATATAGAATGATCTCTTTGTAAGAATAATTATTTATGTTTGTCAGAGTTCTGCTTTAAAATGGACCAGTTGTTCTTTGTCAGGCATGTCATTCTGGATGGTTATCTCTTTCCCACCAGCAGGTTTTTTTTGTTTGTTTTTTTTTTTTGCACAGGAGGGCCAGCTGAACTGTATTTAAGGCTTTTGTGGTATAAAATTGAGTAGCTACCTTGCCTGTGACTGTGTTAAAACTGGTTGATAGTAATGCTGAAGTGATGATGACATCTTTCTGAAGTCAGGCTACTTGTTTTAGGGTGTTTTGGATAGTTATACAGCAGTGCCGAAGTTAAAGCAACAGACAGGCTTTATTTCTGTTTTTGGAAGATGAGTAATTATGACTCAGCCCAGGCTGAATCCTGCAAGAGTGGCTGAGGTGGGATGTGGCCATTTCTCAGTCAGCCTTCTCACACTTCTTCCTCCCCGACTGTACCCTGAGTTCCTTTTAGCACCTGGCTTTGTGTGCTGAGCTCCCTGGTCCCTGCACCCCAAACCTTTGTGTGCAAGGAGGATGTGACAGGAACCACATCTAGGGAGGTGAGCCCCATCTGCAAGCTCCAAGACAGGTACATCCCCTGAAAAGGGAAGCACTACAATCATGAAAATTTGTGCCAAACACATGTTTGGAATGGGCAAGCCTTCTCTGCCACCCTTTAAATTGAAACGTCAGAGGTCCAGCTGTCAAAGACAATTGGTTTGCTCACTTGTTCATGGGAAACTTTTACATTTGTCATATTTAATGGCAAAAAACAAACTAGCCCTTCAAGTGTCTGGTCAGTTCCTACCTCTACTTTTGTTATTTCATACATTAAAAAATAGCAATTACATTATTTTTCAGAGTTGGCACAACATAAACAGTGAGACCTGGGTTTCCAGGTGAAAAACAAAATATGAAGTTTGTCAGGAGTTGGCCTTTGATCCTTGTGGGTCCCTTCCAACTCAGGATATTCTGTGATTCTATGAAAGTGTCACAAGACCTGTAAATTTAAGGGAAGAGGTGATGCATGCTGGGCAGCAAGGCCTAGAAATCTGCCTCTGTTCAGTTTAACGTATTGTTTGGGTACCTCCTGGAAATTACATTTATAATTAAGGGACTCCTGGGAATGCTTTTCTAGTTGCATATTCTGTAATAAGTTTTGCCGTAATTGGACATAGCATTAATTTTCAAGGTATGACTGAGATGGGTGGCCAGATCAGGCAAGTTTAAAAACAAAACTAAAGATGCAAAATGTATATAACTTTGTGGCTTACACTGAATGCAAATTCAGCATGAACATACTAGGAAAATGTGAGGAAGTAATGTCAATGGAGAATCCATCTCCATCATATTCCAGAATTATTTTAAAGCCTTTTGGAACAGATGAAGTAGATTGTAGTTAAAAACTATTTTAGCATATTTTGTTTTCCCCATTTTTAAGACTAAAAAAGATAATGGCCAGCTGTAAAAATATCTACTTTCCTTTCCTCAGATTTCTCTGTGTATTACCTCCATTGCCTTCACAGGAGCCTTTCATAAGAGGGCGTCCAGCTTCTCATTTTGAAAGTTTTATTCTTTTCCTGTCTGTGTAATTGGTCTTTCATAGGCATTTCTGTCATTCTGCCCTTTCCTCTGAGCTTGCAAGAAAAAAAATTTCACAGTCATCTTTATTCCTTCCAGACTGTGTCCAGAGAAACACTAAATTCTGGGAGGAAGGACTTGCTTTGTAGAGAGCAGCATCCACTAGTGATAGCGAATAAAGCCTGACCAAAGTTCAGAGAGCAAAATATGCATTTCTGTGTGTTTCTTGAGGTTCCTGCTGAGCATCAAATTGGCAACTCAAATGTTAAGGAAAAAAAAAAAAAGCAGAGAAGAACTAACATACTTTGAGTCATAGACTTCTCTGAGGATTGTGTGGGGAAGGTCTTCTTGCCAGATCTGCTGTTGACCACCACACTTTGTTACAGTGTTCCTGGGGCAATGTAAATGTACGTTTATCAAAATGAGGGTTTCTCCAGGCAGTTCTGTTTTCTTCCTTCTCAGAGCTACCTCCTAAGATGCTGCAGTAGAAGGTCTTTGGGGTTTCTGCTATGGTAAAGGTTTCAGAGAGCTCTTTGGAAAGTGAGGGGTAAGGTTAGCCATGAAGTGCATTTGCCTCATACAAGCCTTTGGAATTGGTCAACCATAATATTGTTGCATCATCACAAAAACAGACTTTAGTTTGAATTTGGCTTTTTCTGTGCAACTGTATCTGAACATAAAGCACCAGGTCAGAGGTATCCTGAATTTAGGTTATAAGTAAGAACTCAATGGTTCACAAAACTCAGAGCTAGGCTGTCACATTTTGAGTGACAACCTGTACTTTAATTTTTTGTAACAAAGCTGAATCTCTGAAGTAAAACTGGAATGGATTCCTAGGCCCTGTACTGCCCAAAGATATTTGAACTCTGGGGAACACACTGGAGAGGCATGTCCTAAGGAGCTAAACTGGGAATTATTCCTGCCATCTTCTGAGACAATGTCTTGCAGATCTTGGCGAGTCCAGTATCTGTGATTTACATCCCAAAATCTGAGCTGGCACAGAAAGCTGCTGGTGTTTGGTAGCAGATGATGTTTTTCTGCAGCTGGAAAGCCATACTAACATATTTGATCCATGTTATTTATTGCAGCACACCTGTCTCTGATGTGATTTCACTGCACTATATTTATGTAACACGAATCAGAGGGGTTGAAGTGTACTGCCCTCTGGACCCACCTCCACCCTACGAAACTGTGTGCAGCTTAAAATGCTCTGAGCAGGTATGGGCCACAGCAGTTTAATGTCTGATTTGGTTTTTTCCACTCTAAGGGAGAGGTTGCACTCAAGCATGGTATGTGTACATCAGGAGGATACATTTGATTATGAATGTAAATTTCACCAAAGACTTTAATTAATCACTTACCTCTGGAACTGAAAAGTTTTCTCCAGTTGGAAAACTGCCCAGGCATAGGGAAAAGAAGCAGAAAGCAATGTGGAGCACACCTGTTGCTGGTTATTCTAAAAGACCTCCATGCTTTACTTCACTTACTCCTCCCATGAGGGACCAGGTCAAGGTTTTTGCATCATTGGTCATCATTTTTCACTGGGATTTTCAAAAGGCAGGTGCTTTTCCCCAGAAAATATTGGATAGGATAAAATTCACTGACTTGGATGATGAATATGAATATTAGACATGCACTGGCCTTGATTTTGCCATGGAATTAAACTCATATCACACAGTCTCTGTGTAGTTAAGAACAGGTATTCCATTTCTAAGGTGGATGTTGCAGTTTTTAGGAAATGCCAGAGGAAGATTGTGGCTTGTCATTTTTCAACTCTTGCATTTTATTCCAGGGAAGTGCACTTCAAATAAATGGCGTGGAAGATGTTGATTCAGGGGAAGTAAGTGATAGGCAGTCCTCTCAAGGTAAAAAGTAATTTTAATGTTTGTTCTAGAATGTTCTCTCCAACACATACAGCTTAATGCAGCAGCAGCATTAGTTCTTTGAAAGACAGCCACCATACTGCAAACCAGAGATACAGAGTCATGATTGTTTTGGGGGTGGGAACAAGGATTAATATTTAAAACGTTTAAAAGCATAACAAGTTGTTTTCATGCAAGATGCAAAAAGAAGGATATGTTTCCTTTTTAGTAACCTAAAAGTTAGTTTTCAACACTATATCCATATGTTGCAAGAAATTATGTCCAGCTGCAGTGCTTCCATTTGCTTAGTGTATGTGATGGAGCCTGTTAACATTTTGTTGCTGCTAAAACTAGGAAAAGGATAGAATAATGCAGTACTGTGTGGAGCTAAACTGGGAATTACTCCATTATCCAGCCTGAACTGGAAGAATTACTAAATAATTTCTGCATCCTCGTACAGGAGGTAGCTAAACTACTGTTAGAGACCACATCAAGCTTTGCTCTGCACTGTTTTAGAAAACCATGCCTATGGTTCCAAGGTTTTTTTAGCCTAATGTTTGTTGCAATGTAGGCTTGTAGCTGAACATCATTAACTTCCAGCTTTTCCAGTACAGCCCATGAAAACATGTTCCAATTTTCATTTGGATTTAGCCATTATGGTAAGGTTGTCCAATTTGCAATATCCACACAATAAAGACTGGGGCAGGGGGGAAGCCACAAATCTTTTGTTTGATTGTGGCCTGTCTTCTGCCAACCTGCTTATTAAAGTGTAAAAAAACCTTGGGTTTGAACTTTGTCAGTTGGAATTGTTCCTGTTATATGGAGTCAGGGGAAGAAAAGAGTTTGCATAAAATCATACTTTAGCCAAATGTCAACTCAAATGTCAAAATCCCCTTAAACTCTGACAGTCTGCCTGAAACCTCTGAAAACAAGCACTGGGGTGCTTCTGGTGTCTTACCAGTTGTGATAATCAGAATGAAACCTTTTGCTACAGATCCTCTGGATTTCTTTCTTAAAGCTTTCTTACTGGTAAAACTCATGTTGCTTTCTCTGAGCTTCCTGCACTCAAACAAAAAGAGGTTATCAAATACAAGGATACATTTTAGAAAGTTATGAGGACTGGAAACAGGAAAAAAATAGCATAGAAAATGCACTTGCAGTGAAGGGCAGTCAGGAAAGTGTTTTGTTTTGTTTTGTCTTGTTTTGTCTTGTTTTGTTTTGTTTTAAAAAAAGGTTCTGAGAAGATATTGTTTGAGCTATTTGTATTTAAAAATTTCCTTTGAAAGAATCAGACTTACCTGAGCACATATGGCAAAGGGTACCCTCCTCTCTATCATCCTAACTGGTTTGTCCCATTTTTTTTTAAATAAAAATGTCTGTAAAGAAACATTTAATTATCAGCCTGCATGTTACATTCAGGTAAAAAAAGAAAGTAAGCCTCTTAAGAAAGATAATTAACACTGCTGCTTCTTCTAGATGCCAAGACTTCCTAGAATTTAGGAAAAAAAGAAATACACAGTATCTCTTCCTTTATATAAATTTGGAGAGGTGTACTACATCTGGCTGGAATGGAGTTAATTTGCTTCATAGCAGCCTATGGTGCTGATTTGGATGTGTGACCTGGGCGGGTGTGTTCCAGCGTTGTCACTGTTCAGGGACTGGCAAGGCATCAGTCAGCTAGTGGTGAGTGACTGCTCTTGCATCACTTCTTTTCCTTTGAGTTTCTTGGGATTTTTCCTTCCCCACCTCATTCCAACTGTCCTTATCTCAGCCCATGAGTTCTGCCACTTTTGTGCTTCAATTCTTCTCCCCATATCACTGGGGAAGAGTGAGAGTGACTGTGAGGGACTGAGCTGCCTGCTGGGGTTAAACCATTGCAGGAGGGAAATACAAAATTGGGGCTTATGTTGGAATTGTGGCAGAGGAAGTCTGTGGGTGGGCTCAGCCGATGCAGAATAGCAGTCTATAAATAAAACTTGATCTTTCAGTTTATGCTGGCAGGCTGTCATGCCAGCGCATTTGTGTATGATGCTGTGATTCCCTTGGCATCATCAGGGCTGATCAAGTGAGCATAGCTCCCGATGGAAGTTAAAGCTGTGGACTACTCTGCCAGCAGACTGAGGGGAATCCTGACTGCTGTCTGCAGGAGGAGCTCTAAAGATTCTGTGTGCCAGCTAAAATTGTTTTACTGACTTCATAATCACTCTTGTCAAGCAGAATGGGACTTTCCCTGCTGACTGTAGTAGGCAGGCAATGCAACCTTTTGCTGGTGGCAGGAAGTGCTTAGTAGCTGCTCTGTATCATCACAAACTAGGTGTATGCATTTCCAGTACACACCACCATAAGACAATTATATCTCTGAAACATTAATGTTATTAAAGATTATCTTAAGATCACAAAATCTGTTGATTAATCTGTTTAGAATTAAAAAAAAAAGAAAAAAACCTAACAAAAACCAAACAACCTCTCCAAAGTAACAGCAGCATTGTACCTCCAGGGGTTACTGCTAACATAGCTCCACTGGTGTTGAAAAGTTTAGATTGGTTATGGATTCTTTAATCCTGCCTGATTCTTGGTCTGCCATATTTTGTTGCTGGGCCTTACCTTCTGTTTTGCTAGGCTGGTACCTATTTTATATAGGTTGTATCACTCTTTCTTCTCTTTAGAGATTCTAAGTTGCATTTTGTAGACGATAAGGTGCTGTGCTCAAAAAGTACATATCTTCAAAGCCTAAATTTTCTTGATGCTCCTGCCACTGCCACATACCTGTCAAGAGTGACACCACATATTTTTGCTGTGTTCTGAATAAAAACTGTTTACATTAATTTGGTTTTGTACTGGGTTTGCATTACCAAGTTTTGGTAGTGGCAGGGAAGCTGCTGGAAGGTTTGAAGCTTCCTCTATGCCTGGCAGAGCTCCAAAGATGGACCTGCTGCTGGAGAAGGCTGGACCAGTTGGAAAATATGGTAACACCTCTGTGACAGCATATTTAAGAAGGGAAAAAAAGTTACTTTGCGGATGTATTGGTGGTCAGAGAAGAGCAAAGTGAAAATATGTGAGAGGAACAGCCCTGCAAACACCAGGGCCAGTGGAGAAGGAGGGGCAGGAGGTGCTCAGGTGCCAGAATTGAGATTCCCCTGCAGTTGGTGGTGCAGCTCATGGAGAGGCAGCTGTGCCTCTGCAGCTATGGTGGTCCACAGGGATACAGAGATCCACCTGTAGGTCATGGAGAACCCCTACTGGAGCGGGTGGGTGTGTGCAAGAAGGCTGTGAACCCATGGGAGGCCTGTGCTGGACGAGGCTCCTGGCAGGGATCTGCAGGGCTGTGGAGAGAGGAGCCCATGCTGGAGCAGGTTTCCTGGTAGGACTTGTGACCCTTTGGGGGACCCACGCAGGAACAGGACTGACCCCATGGAAGAGTGACCCACACTGCAGCATTTTATGTGGAACTGTTGCCTGTGGAATGGACTCAAGCTGGAGAAGTTCCTGGAGAACTATCTCCTGTGGGAGGGACCCCACACTGCAGCAGAGGAAGGACTCCTCTCCCTCAGCAGCAGCAGAAACGTGTCATGAACTGACCATAACCCATGTTCCCTGTGCCACTGCAGGGCAGAAGATAAAGCCTGGGTGAGGGATGGGAGAAGGTGTTTTTAAGACCTGTTTTATTTCTTATTATCCTGCTCGTTTTTGGATAAAATCAGCTGATATCCATGAGCTGAGTCTGTTTTGCCCATGACAGTAATTGATGAATGATCTCTCCCTGTCCTTATTTCAAGTAATGAGCCTTCCATTATATTTTTTCTCCCCTGTCCAGTTGCAGAGGGGCATGGCTGTGGTGGGTACCTGGCATCCAGCCAGGGGCAGCCCACTACAAATTTTTTAACTCCTGAATGATCAAGGAAATTGTTTTTTGTAAAATGCCAGGTGCCACTAGATGGAGGTACAGAACCAAGCTTAGTGAGAAATGTACACAGCTGCATCCTGTCATGTTCATTAAATTGCAGAGCATAGTTTCACTCTTAGGAAAAGGAGGAGTGGGAAGGATATAGCATATCACAAGAATCCAGGAAAATATTTAAGTAAAGATTTTAATACTTTTTTAGGGACTGGTCACTGATTTACAAGATACCAAATTGCAAAAGTTGACTGACCTGTCTGACTGTATGCTGTCATATCTTGGTACAGCTGCCTATAAGCAGAAGGATTTGGGGCTCTGTGAGATTTAGTTTTTCGCCAGTAAAGCTGTAGCTCCCTCCTCTCTGATCAGGCAGTTTAAGGTGATTTTTGTACTAGGGTGTACTAGACTGTAGTCTTTTGCTACTCCAGTTGCATAAGGCTGAACAGGTTTTTGCAAACATTTAAACAAGGTTTAGACCGATGTTACTGTTCAGTAAGTGTGGGTCTGTGCACACATACATGCACCTCTAGACCTTTTGTGTCCAGTCATTACAGATTTACAGATTTCCCCATTACAGATGGGGGAAAAAAGTCAGTCTCTAATAATGGCTTCTCCAGATCAGCTTTATTTTGACTATTTCTGTTTTTCTGTTTCTGATTATTCAGCTGAAGAAATTCAGGAGCCTTCCAGCAGAGTGAGACTTTCCCCTTCAAATGCAAGCTGTGTGCCTGTAGGAGTGAACAGGAGAGCCTTCGATCCCTTGCAGAAATGTTCTAAAAGTGACCCTGTGCTCCTGCACTGCCAGCTGCCTCAAGGTGACTCTGTTTTCTTTGTCAGTGATTGTGTAATGGTTCTTTAAAAGAACACTTTTCAGAAGTTCAGTACATTGAACCTAGTACCTGCAGAAATCAGCTACTGTTTCCCAACAGACCACCTACATAACAGTACTTTGTGCTTTTCCACCTAACTCCTTAGTCTTGCTGCTCTTTAGGTTTCCATATCTAGGAACGGGGTCTGTAGCAGGGTATGAGAGAGGGATTGTGGAAAATGAGGAGAGAGAGCACACAGGATTCCTCAGTGCACTGATATCTAAAGTCTTACAAGTGCAGTCGTCAATGTGAGCAATGTACAGCAAAATTGGCTTGGGGATTTGGTATTAGCCTATAAATTCGCTCCCCTTTTCTCAATCCTCATATCGTCAAAAAAAACCCTCAAAAACTCAACACAACCCATGGTGGAGAGTTCATGAAATTGCTTTGGTGTCAGTGATCTAATTCTGTTGCTGTGGGAAAACTGCAAATGTGTAATACTGCTGACAATCTTGAAAAACACACCAGTCAGGGGTCTTTCAGTTTTCACCAGAGGATATTGGATTCCCCACAGTAGCTGCTGATACATACCAGCACTCAAAATGTAAGTGCCAATGGGGCATGTTAGTAGCAGCCATTTATTTTGGATATTGGGAGCATGCCTATCTGGATTACACTTGCTGTTTTTGTGGAATGTTTTCATGGTTCTGCTGTATCATGTGCTTTTTCTTGTCCTCCTATCAGCTTCCACCACGGCAGCCCAGAGAATCTGCTACTGAAGGAATAGTTACATGACACAGAGCCTATTCATAGCTGTGAAAGCAGAGTGCTTCTGCTCTACAGAGACCCCGTATCAGGAGCATTTGGAAGCTTTAGGCTCAGTGTTACTGAGGTTAGGTCTGTTCAGCAGCTAGATCTGAGTTAGTCACGAGTGCTACAGAACAGGAACTCACTGCAACAGAGGAATTTGCTTCAAGTTAATGCTCTTCTTGCTGGGAAGTTTTGCATCTCCTCCTAACATTTTTTGGTCTGAAGCCAACGTTAATGTGCTTCTTGAACAATCTGT
The DNA here is from genome assembly GCA_013400635.1 of Hypocryptadius cinnamomeus. Classification (NCBI taxonomy): domain Eukaryota; kingdom Metazoa; phylum Chordata; class Aves; order Passeriformes; family Zosteropidae; genus Hypocryptadius; species Hypocryptadius cinnamomeus. The sequence continues at coordinate 25,091 of VYZP01028435.1, read as the reverse complement.
AGGTGTGGTTTTGAGTTTTTTTGGTTTTTTTATTCCTTTTAATGGGGTCAAAATTTGGTAACTTTTTTATACCAAAGGCAGTGAATTTTTGACCTAAGGCAGTGAAATTGATTCTGTATTGCCCTTTGTTTAGTCCTTGCAAGGTAATTTTGAATGTTTTGGTGTGGGTTAGGTTGTTGGGGTTTTTTTCCCATTGAATTTCTGCTTTGTAGTATTATTAGCTTCCAGCTTGGCAGGTAGTTATTTTCAGGTACAACTTGTCCTCTTGACTGCTAATAACTAAAAGTTATAAAGAGTTTAGGAGACATCATAAAAGCCTTCTACCTTTATGTTTACATTTACACTCAACAGGCATTTCAGGTCTCTTCAGATCAGAAACAAGAGAAAGAAACCAAATGTACACAAAATGACAGAGAGCTTTCCAAAGGGGTAGAGTCCCTCCAGATGCTTTGACATGTAATATGCACTCAGTCATAGCTATGTATGATTATTTTACAGGCATTTTGTGTAAATCCAATAGAGTGAGTCTTCCATACCACTGTGACCATGCCAGACTGTTAAGTTATAGAAGGTTAAACCATGCACTTCATCCTCATTGAATGAGGAGGGGAATCTCCGGGAATACCAGGAACTATGCGGATTGTTTGCTTTGTTTCATCTTTGTCTTCAGGGACAGTGCTCAGCTGTGAAACTGCAACACTCAGTGATGTAAATCCAGTGAACGCTGTCACCTTGCGGAAGAGTTCAAGAGCAAGAGCTTCGAGGGGAAGACCCCAGTCTCTGATAGACTATAAGTCTTACATGGACACTAAACGGCGTGTGGCATGGATCCTTGAGCAGTCCTGCAGCATGAGCCCAGACATACATGACTTGGTGGAAAATATCAAGTCTGTTTTAAAATCAGATGAGCAACACATGGCAGAAGCTGTCACCAGTGCCATTTTCCTTGAGCAGGTAGTTTTATTACTTTATTATCAGATGATGTGGAAACCCACTGCTCCTGGTTTGGAAGTATAGGTTTCCATTTGTCAGTCTGTGTGTCAGAGTTTTTGGACCAAACTGGCTTCCTTCAGCACTTCAGTTTCATGTAGGGAGTGTGTGAGAGGCTGTGACATTTTCTGCTCTATCAGCTAGAAGCCAGAGTATGTGTGTATGTAAAACTGAGTCAGTCTTGTGTTGAGGAATCATGAACTGTAAATAACACAACAACATTTTATACTGAGTATGGCAGGAGAGAGGGAGATGTTATAAATAAGCATTTGCTATTGCAAACCAGAAGGAATGGAGGCTGACAAGGAAATTTTTATGTCAACCCACTAGAAGCAACTTTTTTGTGATTGACTCCCAGGATAAAAATAAGACCTAGTACTAAAGAAAGAAAAGCAGAAAATAGAAAATATGTGCTTACATTAATGGAATTAATATCCAGAAGTTTCAGACATTGCAGACTTCAGCAAACAAATGTTTTGGTAACTTACAGTCCGTTTGGGTAGATAAATTGATTCATGCATAGCACAAGTGATTTGCTATGACAGCTGGTTTTGGTTTGGGTTCTCATACAAAACGCATCAGTGGCATTTAGGCTCTGCAAATAAAGTAGGATTTCCCACTGCAGCCTTCAGGCAGCAAAAGCCTTGACAAATTTGACAGAAACAGGAGGAAAAAGGCTCCTGATGAGAATTTAATTTATCACACAGGCCTGAAGGTTATTACAGTTCAGTAGCTTCTGCAAGGAAGCAACATTTAGGTTCCTTCTATAACAATACCAGACATGCCACAGGTTGGAGTGAGAGAATTCCTGTGCACCTTTGAGAGGGAAACTAAACCAACCTAACAAAAACCCCACAAACAACAACGAAATAAAAAATTGCCTCGTTCCTTTTCCCAAGTAGGACTGCTTTTCCCATGCCTCCTTAGCAAATGCTAGGGCTTTCATAGCTTTTAAAATTATTCTTTAAACATAACAGACAATACTACAACTAGCTTCTTCCTAGTTGGGTAAAAAACTCTTTTAATGGAACAAGAACCAGAAAACAAAACTGATTTAAACTTCTCTTTTCTTTTTAAAGGTGATGACACCTGCCCAGCAAGCCACATCATTGAGAGTCCATGTGTTACCT
>VYZP01028435.1:0-22943 GCA_013400635.1 Hypocryptadius cinnamomeus | reverse complement strand
CCATGTGTTACCTTCCAGATTGCAACCTGGATTGCTGTACCTGGAGAGCTGTGGTGACCTGAGTACGTTCACCACAGAGGGGGAACAGCTAGTAGAGAGGAGAATCCAAAGAGCAGAACATGAACGGCCTCACAGTGTTATTGGTGTTGTCAGAGAAACTGTGCTTTGAGCTGGCCTTTTGGTTATTCCTCAGCAGAGCACTTCTCTCAGTCATACACATACTGCAGAGGAAAATCATCTCTGGCAAGTGGGTGGATGGGTTTGTCAACAATCACCTTCTTTTTCAATACTCTTATGCACAGACTCCAAAGGGCAAAGATCATTCTACAAAGAGTAATGAGCAGATTGAAGGCTGACCTTTACTGGGCTCTCAGCTGCAGCTCATCTGTTTGCGATACATTGGTGCCCTGCATCTCTGTGAAGTTTGGTAACATGTAGTTGTGAAGTTGATACATCATCCTTGTGGAAGGAGCTGTCAAAAGCAGTATTGAAGAACTTCACAATTTTTTGGCACTTTGGTTTAAACTAAAATCTCCTGTCATAAAATGGAGACATTCAGATACAAACAAAGTTAGTAAAAAAAGTGGTGTACAGAATTCTAAAATTATTCTTTATAAAATAAGGTTGTTGATGTGCAAACTCTACTAAAAATAAAATCTGTCTTGAAGAAGTGCTCTTTTGGCTCAGTGAACTTCTCTCTAAATGGCAGAACATTATTTTTGTCTTAATGATGGAACAACATCCAAACCCAAAAGCACAGGTGTTTTGCAACAGCTGGTGCTGCCTTGTTACTGTCCCGGGAAGAAAGGCACTCACTCTCTGTGTAGTCTCATTTAAAATGCAGTTTGTTACAGCAGGTGCTATGAACAAAGAAGCTAGTATAGCTAATTTTATATTCCTTCGGGTGCTGGGAACCCCAGATTGTGCAGCATCAGGCAGGGCACAAGTTATGCAGATCCCACCATTTTACCCATTTAGGTCATTTGAAGTAATTAACAATTTTCTTAGAGGACAACTCATCACTTCTACAGTCAAACAAAAGGGCTGTTCACATGGGACCTTACTGCTGCACTTCTAGACAAAGGCAAGGACACACATGTATTGCTGGGTGGTGTTTACCATTTTGAGTACTACTGGGGCTGCCTGCAGGCTCCCTACTTAAAATAAAACATCTGAATTTATTCTGTGGCCAAGGAACATCCCTGGAGGTCTATCTGTAGGAGCAGCACAAGGCACAGCACAGGCCTGCCCCTACTCAGGTTAAGAGGCACATGGATCACGAACTCTTCATGTACCATGATTTTAGGTCAGCACTGCTCCATATGCTTCTGCACTGAACATTTATTTAAATCACAGTCCCACCCCTGACACTGAGTCCACGCAGGTCACCAGCATCACCTCTACAGCCTGCAAGGCTCTACAGGGTGCTGGAACTGGGGTGGGGTCTGCTTGTCCTCTGCAGGGATCCCAACCATTAAAAACCCTGAAAGAGAGGGCAAGAAACATGTCCCCTGTATATACAGCAAATCTGCTAAATTTTTGTCTGTACTGCTAAAGTAAGGGCTTATGTTTATCCACCAAAATGCAGAAAAGTTTGTAACACAGAAATTGGTATGTACAGATAATGGTAAGAATAAATAGGAGGATGGAGGGTGGTACACAGGGGAATGCAGAACGCAAACTCAGCCTGTCTACTGTACCCTTTACCAGGGACTTCACAATTCCGTCTGTCATTTAAGCAACTAAGGTAAAATACTTCATTCTCTCATGTTGACAGTATTTGCATTTCACGTTATGAACAGCCACTAAGTGTCTGAATGCCCATGTTTACTTTTCTTCTGAATCAGCTGTGGCATGTATTGTCATTTCTGTGCTTTCAAAGTACTCATGAGAACCTATGAGGCACAGAAAATCCCATGAAGCCTCACCAGAAGAAACACTCCCTGGATGACTTTTTTTTGGTTGACTTTCAAATATGATCATATTTTTCATAATCTCTCATTATATATTTNGCTTCATTAGAGAGGTCAGAGACCTGTGGCAGAAAACATCAGAGTAATTACATTCAGTAGATGTGCAATATCAACATTCCAGGCTCACATATATTTATATATATATTTATATTTTTATATAGAGATCATTAAATGTTTACAAAGAACAATATTGTTACAAATACAATACTATGCTTTTCCCAACGCTTTACAATAATTTCTATTCATCCTCTTTACAGAACAATAGTACAACTTCATAGTCTAGGTACTGCGCTAAATATATACAAGAGATCTCAACCATGTCGCTGTCTTGAGAAATGCTTTTCTTTTAGAAAAGAAGGAAAGCTAGCACTAGCAAACTTGGAAATCCAAACTGAGACTCAAACAAGATTCAAAACAAACGTGAAACTTCTCAAAAATAAAAAATACAAGGGATGTTTCATCCTTAATGTAAACACTGAAGAGTTAATTAAACTGTACTAAGCAGCAAGGATGAAAGAAAAAGAATTCAGGTCTGTCACTGAAGAAGGAATGTAAACTTTTGAAGGAATGTTCCTTTGCATCTGTTAAAAATCCCCATATCTGATCTATCAAACCGCTGCAACAGTCTGGAGAACAGCCAGCTTTCCCATTTGAGTTCCATTTTCTTGAAACTCTCTGTTTACAGAGTAAAATGGGATTGTTTACAAGACCGTTCTCAGAAGTGTGCACACACTATGGACCTCTCAGTTTAGAAATCTTATGCACATACTGTAACTGAAAAAATGAGATTTTTTTTGCTAAACTCTGGTCCTGCAAGCATTCATTTGCTTAATTTTAAGCACCTATTTAGGATAAACAGTAACTTCACAAACCCCCAGTTACAAGATTTCCAAAGAAACAGTGGTTTCTTCTCTGAATACATTTGCATGTTCAGATTTTCATCATTTTCCCACGAAGTGAGCTAAAGACTTCACCACATGGGCTAGACAGAACCATGGAAACAAGTGAAGTGGAGGGTATACACATAGCAGGAACCAGAAGCATGATAACTGTGTCTTCAAGAGTTCACTAAGTTTCCTCAGGCAATTTATGGAAAGGCTGCACTGTATATAATCTTCTAAATTGTACATGGTTATATACCATATTTACATTTATTACTATATATATGGAAAGTTCTAGAAAAAAGGTTCAAATTACCATAAACCAGATGTCTACAGTTAAACAATATACTCACAAGCCATTAATTATCTTGTTGCATCAGTGAGGCAGCAGAGTTAAGTACTAACCTGGAATACTAACACCATTCTCTTGTGCAATCCGCTATTCTGGAGCCTTGGATTAAATGATATAACAACAAGAAATGCAGTAAAATCAAGTCATTGTACATTAATCTCAAGACTAAAACATATCCCCTTACTACAACAGTTTATGCACCACTTCATTACGTCCCTTAAATATCTGCTTCCCACAGAAATACAGTTCATCCTCTAACTCTGATCAGGCCGTGGTTATCCATGACTTTAGAAAGCCAAAAAATGGATCCCTGACAAGAGTGCTCAGTGGTTCTCAGCAGTGTTTGCAATAAGTGCACATGCACACACCCACTTCCATGAATCCCCATAGCAATGTCTAGGATCATCACTGGACTGCAAGCAACGCTTACATTGCACAGCTCACGTCACAACAAGTGAGACACAAGTGACTATGAACAACACCGCATTTGCAAAGCAGAAGTGGTGTGTGGCTGTGTGTTGTCTGCTCTTGTTTTCATCTCACTGAGCCTTTCCATCACAGCAAAACACAGCACAAACTGTTTGTTTAAAAGAAATCAACATACTAGCCTGGACTAAACGCATGGTTCAACTTCAGTATAAACACCAGTATACAATCCTGAAAAAAAGTAACTACAGAGAATGTAGAATTCTCTCACTAGGAAGAAAAGACACTGCTTCTTTTTTATTTTGAACCCTCTTAAAAAAACCAAAGAACCCAACCCAGCCCCCTTTTCCCCTTTTGTCTCTAGCATGCAACTTAGAGGCTAATACATCCCTACAGTTAATCATCTTCATACAAGTGCATATAGTACACACATATCTCTTGTAAGTGCCATACATATGGGAAAAAATCACAAGCTAAATTATATAACAAAATAAATAAGTTTATTCCTGCCTCATCCTTTCATCTGTTACCTATATCATGAACTAAACAGGAAGTCAATAAAATTAGACAGGTCTTTGGACAAAAATATATGTTAAAACTGGCTCAGAGAACAAAATTACTTAGAATAGTCTGCAGATCTCTTATATTCAAACTTCATAAATAGGAAGCACAATTTTAAAAATGTCTATATACACTGGCACACATGGCTATGTGCACCAAAATCAGAATTAAGAGCCTAGAAAAAGTGTAGCTATTCAGCAGATCCCCTCAATATTTGTCTTGTGGCTATTTAAAGATTCTCCCCCCCACTTCTTTAACCTCTAAAATCAGGAAGGGACTATAAAACACAAAGCTGAAGAAAACTAGGAGATAGAAACCTGGGGGCAGAGAGGGGGAGGCAGCTGTAACAAATGCCTCCCAAATTTCTTCGTGTAAGTAATGCAAGAATAACATGTTTCAGGAACTGATGGAATGTCTTTTGGAGTCCTACTATCATGAAGAACTGAAGACAGAGGAGAATTAAAAGGTGTGTATTTGGACAATTCATTTTACAACAGCAGCATTTACTGAGTCTTCATAAGCAGGCAATTTTTCCTGAGGGCAAAATAATCCTTTTGGTATTCTACTTTCCCCACAGACACAAACCTTTAGTACTGACCTTGATGCCTGTGAGAAAATAGGGCAAGAGAAGCAAAGTCACAGGCAGGATATCCAAGAGAACACCTTTTACCCTATACTTCTATCTATTTGGTAATTTTTCATTCAGCAACATTTAATTTACTCAGTTTGCAAAATTACAGTCACAGAAATAAAACTGATTATGTAGCATGAAATAGAGCTATCTGTGAATACTGCTGTAAACTGTGCTGCTGTTATTTTCCTGTTTTGTATGTGGAGCTGTATGAAGTTTCACTTGTAAAAAGATGCAACCAAAATAGTTCCACAGACACATTTTGCCCCTTACCAAAATGCAGGAAAATGGTGGGAAGAAGAGGAAAAAGGGATGAAGGAGAGAGCAACAGTGTATTTGTGTCTGTAATGGCAGGGGGAGAAAGAAAGAAATGTCTTTGCAGACACAGAAATGCAGCACTAGAGAAACAAGCACTAATGAGGAAAAACATCTTCCATGCACACTGTGGCAGTGAGGTGTCGGCTTCAGATGTAAACTGGTTGCTCTTGTGCAGTCAACAGTCTGTACATGGCAGCTGGCATAGTCTTCATATGGATCTAGAGGAAATAAGCCAAATTAATCTATGTTCCTAAACATGCATACTTCACGTGAAGGACCCAGATAAGGGTCATACAAGGCAGAAAAAAGGGTAAAACTTGACAGTTTTCATCTCCTTATTGAAGTATTGCAGGTGATCATTTTATGAAACAATATATTTTGTATTGATGAACCATCTAAAATTGTTCACGTCATATTTTCAAGGTATGGTTCTTCTAAAGCATAGAAGTATGGGGCAAATAATGAAAGAAATGGTGCGCAGGCTTGCTCTCACTTCAGCTTTTTAGATTTGATTAGCAACAGGCCAAAAGAGGTAGAACCACAGAATTACGGAACAGTTTGAATTGGAAAAGCGACCTTTCAAAATCATCTAGTACAAACTGCCCTATTGGAGGTATCAACATTTTTCACTAGAACAGGTTGCTTAGAGCCCTATCCAACCTCGCCTTGAACACTTCCAGGGATGAGGCATCCACAGCTTCTCTGGGCAATCTGTTCCAGTGGCTCACCAACTTCATAGTGAAGGATTTCCTCCTATGCCCAATCTAAATCTACCCTCTTTATGTTTAAAACCATTGCCTATTGTTCTGCACTGGAGACCCTGGTAAAAGCCTTTCTCCATTTTTCTTGGAAGCCCTCTTTACACATTGAAAGGCTGCTGTCAGGTCTCCCTGGAGCCCTCTCCAGGCTGAACAACCAAACTTCTCTCAGCCTTTTCCCACAGGGGAGGTGCTCCAGCCCTCTCACCCTTTTCACGGCCTGCATCTGTATCTGCTCAAGCAGGTTCATTTGTTTATGCTGAGAGCCCCAGAACTGCACACAGTATTCCAGGTGGGGTCTCACAAGAGCAGAATACAGAGGGAAAATCAACTCCCTGTTAGCCACACTGTTTTTGATGCAGTCCAGGATACAGTTGGCTTTCTGGGTTTCAACTGTCCATTCCTGGCTCATGTCCAACTTTCCTTCCACCAAGTTCCTCTCTTCAGGGCTGCTCACAAGCCCTTTAGCCCCAGTCTCTCTTGATGTTGGAGACTGCCCAGACCCAGAGGCAGGACCTTGCACTTGGTCTTATAGAACTTCACAAAGGTTACATGGGCCACTTTTCTAGCCTGTTCAGGTCCCTCTAATGGCATCCCTTTCCTTAAGCGCCACTGACCTTGATGTCACCTTCAAACTTGCTGAGAGTGCAACTCAATCCCATTGTCTATGTCACTGATGAAGACATGACAGACAGAGTGATGGTCCCGGCACAGTCCCTTGAAGGACACTGCTCGTTACTGGTTTCCACAGGTTGTTACTGGTAACAGCAATGAACTCTGCTATACTGCCTAGACACATTGCTGGTTCTTACCTCACCAACAGCATTTGAGAGGATGTGAACAATCTTCTCATGGGGTGTTGCTACAACGCTCTGCCCATTGATTTCAATGATTCGATGGCCAACACGCACACCTCCTCGCTCTGCTATGCCTCCTCTCATAAGGCTACAGATCTGGAAGGGAGAACACAAACTTATCATGGGCTGGATAAGGAACATCCCATTTTTTGCCTGCAATATATTAATCAACATTCAAAGACAGACTTGCAACAGCAAATTCTAAGATGCAATCAATCACTGACTCAAAAGCAAAATTTGTTAGTGATGAGTAGCTAATGGATATTCTCTTTCAAGAGCAGAACAAACTGTCAGAAAAGGCTGTTTGTGTTGTACATTACATGCCTTGTAGTTTGAAAATCTGAGTGCATGAAGGACCTCAATTTAATGATGTTCATTAGGCAGATGCCTTACAACAAAAAGGATCAAGAACAGGCTTTTTCTTTCGAGATCATGCAATGGCTTGGTTAAAGACATGTATGATGCATGCTGAAAGCAAACTCTTCCACACGTTTTCGGTTTTTCAAGCTGAAACAACTTTTTTATTCCTGTGTCTGACTGTAAATTTGTGAAGTAAGTAGAGTCAAAGACAAAACCTCTTATTAACACAACTTTTATATCTCAGATTTGACAAATGCAAAATCCTGCTTGCTGTAAGGGAGAAAATAGCAGCTTCCCTCTTCTCACACTGAAACTTAACCACAAATGGAGAGGAAGTTTCATGTGTGTTAAAGCTTGATCAGAAACAGTGGAAGCTACTTACAATCCCATTCTGCACACTGAAGCCCAACTGATATCTGAGGTCCGGTCTTCTGATCAAGACTGTGGTTACTGGAGGACATCTAACTATGTTCAGTTTAACCCGGGCCTGGTTTTTCAAACCCTGAAAAAAAATACCAAACTGAGAGTTAAACAGGTAACATGAGTGGAACAAAAAAATGGTGTTAGAACGCTGACATGGGAGCAGCCTTGAATAAATACATCTTTGTATGCATTGTACCAGAATCTGATCACTGAATGCCAGACACAAGCAACAGAATATTCAATGAGATAAGTGATAAAACAAATTTTTCTTGCAAAAATCTGGCACAGCTGTTTTAGGAAAACTAGATTCCTGTTGGCAGTTTCTTCATTTGATAACAGAAATCATACATAAAAGGAGTATTAAAAGAGGTCTATGCAGCTCACCAAATGACCAATGACTTTTAAATAAGTAGCTAAGTTAGTTACCAAACAGTTGCTTCCCTAATGAAATATACTAAATTCTGTCAAGCAAACAGTAGGTCCCCTGTATCATCCTTGTATAAGCAGCGCTCACATAGTTTCCATTATTCACAGAATCACAAGATGGGTACAGTTGGAAGGGACCATTGTGGGTCATCTGGTCCATCCTCCTTGCTCAAGCTGGGTCATCCCAGAGAACATGGCACAGGTTTGTGACTAGCTGGTTCCTGAATATCTCCAGTGAGGGAGACTCCATAGCCTCCCTGGGCAATCTGTTCCAGTGCATGGTCACCTACACTAGTTATTCCTTTATGTTCTCATGGAACTTCCTGTGCATCAGTTTCTGCCCGTTGCCCCTTGTCTTACTGCTCAGCACCACCAAGAAGAGCCTGGCTCCATCCTCTTGGAATCCTCCCTGCAGATACTTAACACTGATGAGATCCCCTCTCAGTTCTCTCTTCTTGAGGCTGAACAGGCCCAACTCCCTCAGCCTTTCCTCCTAAGACAGATGCTTCGGTCCTTTAATCATTGTACTCCTCTCCTGGACCCATTCCAGGAGCTCCATGTCCCTGTTGTGCTGAGGAGCCCAGAACTGGACCCAGCACTCCAGGTGTGCCTCACCAGGGCTGAGCAGAGGGGCAGGATCACCTCCCTCAAGCTGCTGGCAGTGCTCTTCCTGATGCAGCCCAGGACACCATTGGCCTTCCTGGCCACACAAGACACACTGCTGGCTCATGGACAACTTGTCCACCAGGATCCCCAGGTCCTTTTCCACAGAGCAGCTCTCCAGCAGGTCAGCCCCCAGCCCTCCCTTGTGCATGGAGTGGTTTCTCCCCAGGTGCAGGATCTTGCATTTGCCCTTGCTGAATGTCAGAAGGTTCCTCTCTGCCCATCTTTACTGCCTGTTGAGGACCCTCTGAAGGGCTGCACAGCACTTGGGTGTCGGCCACTCCTCCCAGATCAGAACCATCAGTCAGCTTGCTGAGAAGGCCCCTGCCCCTTCACTGAAGACACTGATGTTTGAGTCAACATTGATGAATGACTCAAAAAATACTGCACCAGTATTGGACCCTCAGGAACACTGCTACCTACAGGCCTCCAACCTGACTCTGTGTCACTGATTACGACCCTCTGGGATCTGCCATTCAGCAAATTCTCTACCCACCTTATTGCCAACTAACCCAGTCCACACTCCCCGAGTGTGCCTACAAGGATGTTAAGAGACACTGTCGAAAACCGTGCAGAAGTTGAACATCCACTGTTCTCCCCTCATCCATTCAGGTAACCGTTTTTCCATAGAATGCAATTAATTTAATGAGGCATGATTTACCTTCAGTGAATCCATGCTGGCTACTGCTGATCACCTTATTGTCATCCACGTGGATAGAGATGGCCTCCAGAACAAGGTGTCCCATCACTTTCCCAGGGATTATAGGGAGACTGACTGGACAGTAGTTCTCTGGTTCTCTTTCTTGCCCTTTTTGAAGACCAGGGTGACATTTGCTTTTCTCCAGTCCTTAGACAAGTCTCCAGAGTGCCATGAACTTTCAAAGACGCTGGCCAGGACCCTTACTGTGGTGTTTGCCAGCTCTCTCAGCACTCATGGATGCATTTTATCAGGGCCCATAGATGTGCAGATTTTGAGTTTGCCTAGGTGTTCTCTAACCCAATTCCCTTTGACCACAGGAAAATATTCCTTCCAACACTCCCTTACCCTGATTTTCTGGGTCAGAGACTTCTGAGGGTTGGTCTTGACAGCGAACACCAATCACAACGCACTGTTCAGTAACTCTACCTTGTCTGTGTCCTTTATCACCAGGGTGCCCCCTCCATTTAGTAAGAGGTCCACATTATCCTTTGTTTTCCTTTTGTTGTTGATATATTTGAAGAAGCCCATCTTCTTTTCTTTGACATCCTTGGTCAGATTTAATTCCAAATGGGCCTTGGTCTTCCTTGTCTCACCTCTCCTTAGTCTGACAACCTCTCTATATTAATTCCAAGACCCTGCTTCCATCTCCTGTGTATTTCCTGCTTATGCTTGAGTAATGACAGGAGTTCTTCATTTATCCAAGCAGATCTCTTGACCCCTTGTCTGACTTCTTGCACACTGGGATACATAGTTCTTGAGTTTGCAGGAAGTGATCCTTGAGTATCAATCTTCTCTGCAGGACCTCTTCCATGGGATACCGTGGCTATAGAGGCTAAAATAACCTGAATACCATGGTTACAATCTTACTTGCTCACAGGCTGGCCCTGGTCTTCACACCTCCAAAAAGCCCTTTCCTGTTTGTTGGATAAGGTCATGCAGCACACCCATTTCTTGTGAGATCCTCTACCATCTGGGACAGGAAGATATCACCAGTGCTCTCCAGGGACCTCCTGGATTGTTTGTGCTTTGCTGTGTAGCTTCTCCAGAAGATGTCAGGGGAGTTTAAGACCCCCACAAGAACCAGGGCCTGTGACATCAAGGCTGATTTGAGCTGTCTGTAGAAGGCCTCATCCACCTCTTGACCAGGCATCCTGTAGCACACACCCACAAGTGTCACCCTTAGCAGTCTGCCATTTTATCCTAACCTTTAAACTATCTACTCACTCACCATCTACCCCAAGACAGAGCTTGATCCATTCCAAGTACTATTCCTCCCTTCCAATTGAGTTATATCACATTCACCATGAATTCCTTGCTACTAGAAGAAAATTGAATGAGAAAAATTTATTTTTACTGTCAGGGTGGTAAAACACATTACCCAGAGTGGCTGTGGAGTATCCAGTCTTGGAGTTATTTAAATCCTAGTGGGCACAGCCTTAAGAAGCCTGCTCTACTTTGAACCAAAATGTTGGTCTAGACCAGCTACAGCACTGACTGCCAAACTCAGAGATTGTGTTCATATGGCTTTGTGAAAACAAAAGTGTAATAAACCACAAATAAATGCCATCTTGACCCCTTGTACAACTTCAAATACTCAGAGCTCTTGGAGATTGCTAAAAGAGATTTTTGAAATGCTTAATTCAAAAAAAATTACACAAAATATAAGCCCTAAATCCATTAATACATAAAATCCACATAAAGAATGAAATGCTTTCTAAAAAACACAGCAACTTTCAGCTTGCTTAATTAAACACCTGCCAATTCCAGTATCTGCTTCTGAATTCCTTTCATATGTACAACTGAAATCTAGGTCCCACTGCAACCAAGGTGTCAGACACTGACTTCAAATGATTAATTCTGCAAAGTAGTTTCTACTGTAGCTAAGGTAATATACTGTAGTCTCTACATACAGTTTACCGCTGCTGATTCTGTTGAGTTGAGCTCGAGATTCAGCAGTAACTAAACTGGCATCCTGGCATGATGAACTACCTTGAAGTCTGGTTTTTTTAAGTGCCTTACACTGGATGTTATCAACATTGCGTGCAAACAGTTGCTCAAACAGTCCTGAGCTCAGCTTGGCTCATTCTTGAAAGTTGCTGCAAGACAATGAACAGGTGTCTGACCACAAAATGACAAAGCTCATGGCTGTGGGAACTGCCTGTACTCCACACTCAGGAGAAAGAAGGTCTGAACTCCACCTCTTCCATGACTATGGACTCCTCTACTCCAGTGAGTAATTAGAAGTGCACCTCACATGCAATTCACTTTCTATAGGCAGGTCTTGAGAACACCACATACTGCAGAGAACAGGGACTTCTCAACCTCAACCACACTGTGGGCATGATGTTTATGGAAAAGTCTAAGGGGCTTTTGACTCAGTGTTCTAATTCTGAAAGGCAGGAGTCATGCAGAGTACTGGGGATGCCCATTTCTATGAGGAATTTAAGTGTCTAACTTCAGTCATCTGAATTCACTCAGGGTACATGCCCAGAACAGATTTGATATCATCATGTCCTTACTTCCCTGATGGATGTGCAAGTTACCTACACGTATTCCCTGGGGGAAAAAAATAATGTGGTCCCTAATGAAAAATCCTTTTAATTTTACAGAAGGTACATATATTTCAGAAGTGGGTAATCTTCAGTAGTATACAGACAGGTAACATAAACTGAGCAGAAACAAAAAAAAATTGCATTTTGACCACCTTTCTTTGTTTATCTAGTTCCTGAGTATATTTCTGATAGTAGCCAGTACCAAATGCTTCTCAAAAAGACAGAAGTAGCATAATTCTACTAGGGAATAGCCACAACACATGGAAAGCTTCTTCCAAGCTCCATCAGTTTACAATTGGTTTATGGTAAATTAGGAGCAGAGATTACATCCATAATACTGAATTATCTTGTTTGAACTGCTTATGACATATGTTTATCCACATAGTATTATCATCTTTTCATAGGAATCCTTCCAAAATGCTAAAGAAATCTGAAATCCGGCATATTTCTACCCCATTTAATCATCTGCACTTAGATCATTCATATACATACTTGTTTCCAAAAGAGCTATATGAATAACTCCAGATGTGTGGTTATGAAGATCTGCAAACATACAGCTTATCATCTCTTTAGAAAGACAAAAAAAAAGGCTGGCAGTTCCTGTGGAAACTGTGGTAAGTATCAGGGAAGAAGACAGAGGCCTGCAGAAGCTGGAAGCAGCAAAGCTGGTTGGTTCTGTATCGAGAAAGTACTGATGAGCACAACAAAATCTCCATCTGAATATAGGAAGTATAACTTACCACAGTTTTAGAAATAAAAATGATGTGGGATAGGAAGCAATCACAAAGAGCCTAAATTTGCAAGGGGTTTTGTTTCGCTGATGCTGGCACAAAGATACTAAACACGATTTTTCTTCTTCCTTTCTTTACAAATGTAAGACTGTTTTTGTCATACTTTCAGTTTGTCACACATGCTATCATTTCTACTCACTGAACCTAAAATGACTAGTTTGGCGACTTATGCATCTATTACTTATCAGAACTCAGTATTAACATTTTGGGAAGCCTGAATGGAAAGTCTTTATAACAAACATCTCAGTTCAAATATTAAGAGATAATCCCTGAAGAAAAAAAAATTACTTTGTACTTTTTTTTTTACCTTGGCAAATTTACCTTGTGAATAGAAACGCATTTTGCAATTTAAAAAAATACAAAATGAAAGAAAAAAGTTACATAATACAACTTGTTATCAAAAAGTTGCCTAAATGAGTAAGTCTAACAGGTACATTTCTAAAAAACAGGGAAGAATGTCTGTATAATGTACCACCAGCATTACATTATGTGTCTGCATGCGATGATCTACAGAGCTAGGCAGGACCATTTCAACAAATAACTAATTTCAATAATTAGCTAATAAATAACTAATGAGATTTGTCTCAAACACTCTCTAATGATGCATCTTTCCTGCTCTTTAAACACCGATGTTGAAATACTTACTCCTTGATATGCTACAGCTGCCCCAGGCACTGTTCAATTCCAGATGACCTGCAAGCTTTTCACTGTCATATATAAAAATAAAAGCTCTTCCAATTAAAATGCCCCATTTAGGCAAGTGAAGAGAGGCACCAAATAAGAGAAGCACTTTGAAATAACTTGGGCAAAGATGCCACAGAGGGTACGTCTTTAAGCCAAAGTTATAAAGCCTTAAAAATAGGCATAAAAAACCAAACAAACAAAAAAGCATTTACTCTATTTCATCCAAATATTAAGAGGTATTTGACAGTTAGTAAGGCTTATGACAATATTAGGCACCTATGCCTCCATTTGTGATATACAATTTCAAGTGTGTACCTGGTATTATCTTCCTTCTGCACAAAATATTCACTCATGAAGTTGTGCACAGAGCCCTGGTACACAAGTAAATAGCACAGCAGTCTGGAATGGCACTGGATGTTGTCATAGTGGACTTGATCAAGACTTTTGATGCTGTCTCTCAGGATAACCTCATAGCCAAGCTCAGGAAGTGAGTGGTGAGGTGGATTGAGAACTGGCTGAATGAGAGCTCAGAGGGTTGGGATCGGTGGCACAGGTCTATTTGGATGCCTGTATCTAGCAATGTCTCCCAAACTTCAACACCGGGCCTAATCTCATTTAACTTACCATCAGAGATGAAGCACCTCCCTCAGCAAGCTCACTGATGACACAAAAGCTGGGAGGAGCTGCTGATACCCAAGCACTGTGCAACCCTTCAGAAGGACCTTGACAAGCAGGAGGGGTGGGCAGAAAGGAACCTTCTGAAATTAAACAAGGGCAAATGCACCTGAGGAGGAACAATCCCAGGCCCCAGCACAAACTGTCCACGAGCCAGCACTGCTCTTGTAGCCACGAAGGCCAATGTTATCGTGGGGTGCATCAGGAAGAGCACTGCCAGCAGCTTGAGGGAGGTGATCCTGCCCCTCTGCTCAGCCCTGGTGAGGCACACCTGGAGTGCTGGGTCCAGTTCTGGGCTCCTCAGCACAACAGGGACATGGAGCTCCTGGAGCAGGCAGGTCCTGTCGAGGGCTGTCATTAGGGGATTGGAGCACTTCACTTAGGAGGAAAAAGTTTACAGTTGGACTCAATGATCTTAGAAGTCTCTTCTAATCTAAAAAATGCCACAGTTCTGTGAAAGGCTGAGGGAGCTGGCCCTGTTCAACGTTGAGAAGAGACAACTGAGAGGGGACCTCTCAGTGGTGTAAGTATCTGAGGGGAGGATGTCAAGAGGATACAGTCAGGCTTTTTTTAGTGGTGCTGAGCAATAGAATGAAAGGCAAAGGGCCAACACTGGAATGCAGGAAGTTCCACTTGAACATGAGGAAGAACTTCTTTCCTGGGAGGGAGGCGGAGCATAGGAACAGATTTTCAGAGAAGCTCTGGAGTCCCATTCTCTGGAGACATTCAAAAGCCATTGACACACAATCTTGAGTAAGATGCTCTAGGCAACCCTGCTGGAGCAGGGAGTTGAATTAGACTATTTCCAGTGGTTCCAACCTTACCCATTCTGTGGTCCTGTGGGGAGTCAGAAAATCGGTGTAGCATAATTCACACTATTTTTTCAGATCATGAAATGGAAAATGCTATACAAACATTTGGTAAGAATTTACTTCCGTTTTCTACTCTCTGCTCATCATTTTAAAATGTGTAGCTTCCAGAAACATTTTCCTTACCTTTATAATGCTCTGACATGTTGAGAGTGGTAAACCAACCAAGCTGGTCCCATTGATTGACATGATCTGGTCCCCTATGTTCAGCTTCCCAGACTTCTCTGCTGGTCCTCCATGCATCATGTTGGCTATGATAACTGTAGGCAAAATGGATCCCCAGCCAGACTCCACAATCACCACACCTAGAATTTCTCCCTTTTGCTTTTCAATGTAAACCTGTATAGTAAGAAAAAGCATTTAAAAAAAGAGTTTCTTTCACACCCGTGAACTAATATCACCCTGCTCCAAACATTTACAAAGCCAACAAATATACCCCTCTTCATTGGCAACCTGCCCTCCTAATTCAAAGGCAAACAAGACAGGGTACATGTTTACTGCCTTTCATTTTTATTCAAACATTAAATGACACACAATACAGACTTAATGCTGAACACCCCTCAGAAGTAATTTCTGTTTATGAAAAGAAGAAATTCCAGTGAAGGAAACCCTGGTGCCATGGGCTTTGGTGGACAAAGCTAAATAAAAAAAGATTGCAAGACTTTACAACCTTGCATTGGAAAACATTATCGGTATGTTCGAGTTGCACAGTGGTTCGTTTTTATAAAGCAAGCTGCAAAGCCTTCTGGCACATAAAGTTATTTAAAACCTGGAATCAATCGTTCATAAACACTGGTGCTTCTGTAAATTTTATGTTGTTCACTGTAATTTTTTAAATTGTATTCATCTGTTAATCTGCTTTAAATTCGCTTTCAAACATGTCGAAAATTGTTTGTTAAAAAGGACAGAAACAGATGGTTAATTAGTTGACTGCTGATAAATCTGGGGTTCACTGTTTGCCTTTGAAACAGAACTGATGACAGGGTGTCCTATTAGGGAGGATATTCCAGATTAACTGAGATAATTTATAGTAAGTATTAATGTTTTTTTAGTTTCTGCCAACACAGGCCTGCAACTGATAAAGAGCAGCTGAATATCTGTGAAGGAAAAAAAAAAAGAGAGAGACATACATCTTTGCAATTTTCAGATTTGGAGAAGTGAATCAGATCATCATTGTACATGTCCTGGGTATTAAGCAAGTCGCTATATTCCTTCTGGCTAAGATCTTCTGGGTTGATTCCATTTGCCCTCAGAAATTCTTGGTAGGCCACACTAAATGCTTGACCTATGGATTGTGCAATCAGCTGCGCCTGTAGCAGTTCCCAGAAAAGGGTGAAGAAAAGAAAAAAGTGAAACATTCTCATGATCATGTCCACTCACACTTTCTGTTACAATCACACTGTAAAATGGACCATCAAGTTGATGAACCTACAAGTTACCGCAATCCAGTCTAAAAAATATTTGTGCCTTACAAATTAATTTTAAAGACCCACAAAATCTCAACACATTCGGCTCTGTCATGAATCCAGCTCAGTAAGCAATTATAAATTACAAATATGAGAAAGACATCCTTTCACAGGTAAGAAGTGCTAATGTAAGTGTAAAGGTAGAGCCACAGCAGTGACTGTGACTTGCACCTATAATTCTTCCCACACATGCTGCTCCAGATGGCTCACCCTTCCAGCAGAGGCAATGTCATTCTCTGACAAGCCAGCAGCGAAAACAAAAATGTCTACTAGGAAACACACAACCACATTTAAAAGGGTATTTCCAACTTTTCCTACCATCCTTTACAACATTGATAGTGACTACTCCTACCTCAGCCTCAGACAAAAAAGGAAAAAGGCAGCAACTAGTGACCAGATCAAGCCCTAAAGTAACTGCAAATGGTCGTATACATCTCCTTCTTCATCCTGCTACTACCTTCAGCTTCTATCCCCTAGACTTATTTCCCTCCTTCCAACTCAAACAATCCTGCCAGTTCTCTCCCTCTTTCCTACTCATTCTGTCCTTTGTCAGCACCCTCTTGCACCTGCAGCTTTCCAGCGTCTTGTCTGTACCTAAAGCCACCAAATGCACCCACCTCTCATTACACTGCATTGCTCCCACCATGAGCTGGTTTATTTCTGCAGCTGTGGGACTGAAACTGGGCAGCAGGCAGACATGGGGAAAGCTCTGTGCCAAGCAAGGTCAGAGGGATGCCCACTTTCGACACAGTAATCACAGTCAGGCAAGAAACAGGCAGGAGAGCAAAGCACAGCATGGTGCAGAGTACTGCTGTGTATAGGTGGAGAGATTCATGCAGTGAGCACTGTGTAGTGCACAGGAGGTGGCTGTGATGTGCATTGAAACACAGCGCTGCCTGTGGCAAAGGCCCGGAAGAGAAATGGAGAGCTCCAGAGCTGACACTGGAGGCCTGGCAGAGTACTGGTAAGGAATAAATGCTGCTCAGGTGTATTTTAATGCCATCTGATGGCCATTTTTCAAGTCCAGTTTGGTCCCTAACAAAGGAAAGGTTCCCAACACTGAAATAAAAGTGTTGCTGTATCTTAGCTCAAACTAGGACTAAACCTGCTGATGAGAACAGCATGATTGCTGGTGTTGAAAAGACCAATAGTAGACTGGCAGTATATTACCACAGCTAAGGTCAACCTAATTTTGACAGCAAGAACAGCAAGAAAATGGGAAAACTGCACCTCTATAATTCAGTAACCTAAGTGAAGAGTGCAGACTTTACATTCATACACATGCATCTTCACTCCAAGAAGAGATCAGCTCCCACTTAGACACCCGGCATTTGGACACATCACTACGGTTCAACTCATTGAAAGGTACACCTCTAAATAGTTGAAAATCTGGTGCTGTCCTCCTTAGACAAAGACTCATCCAAGCAGGCCAACACCCACTCACAGACTTACAGTTTCTGTTTCACTTACTATGTAGATTCTGCCAAGTACCCAGCAGTCCCAGAAAAAGAAAAGACAAGTTCTATAATATAAACAGGCCATATGACTTCACTGGAGGTACAAAATCTTTGAAGCTGCCATTTTGTTGCTGCTAACAAGGTGCTACAGTCCAGTCCTTCTATCCTGACTGTTAGTCACTTCAGTATTTGAGATAAATTTGGCAAGTTCCCTATGAGCTATGTGTACCATGACTAAGGAGAGTGGATATCTGCCGTTTCTCAGCATATTTTCCCCATCAATGAGCAATGCTTTTATTGGATCTACAGGCATTTTACAAGCCAGTTGGATTTACAGGCATAGAGAGGACCACACATGACACAAATACAGGCTGATCCAAACAAACCATAGATTGGGAAGCTCAAATTTTAGCTAGCCAAAGTATTAACAGCAGCCTAGGAAATAGATCTGGGAAGTATGGATCATGCAAAGGGTCAGACTACCCCGTGGTGAAGGAAAATAAGCCCCAGACTCTGGTACCTGACAGTTTGGTTTCTGCTTTTTCAACTGGCCAGTAAAAGAGCAGGTAGTGTCCAAACTTGTGACTAGAAACACAGGAACAGCAGCCTCAAAGTGGGTAGCATGTCAAATGTTATTAAGTCAAATGTTATTAAGCAAAAAATACATTGGCAACTGTATTTCACACCAGATTCTTAAAATAATTTTGCAAAATTCTTTGCAAAACAGGCTTACATGCTATTTTGTGGAAATAATCCAGAATTTTTATACTCTGTCAATTTTGGTCCAGGATTACTTTTATCCGTGCTCATCCTTACTTTTTAACTTCAGCAGTGGATCATGTATATACATTTCAGACACAGGTTTCATAAAATCATTACATAAAATCAGCTCTTTATTCAAGAAAACCTTCCCATCTCAAAGTCCCTGCTGTTCACCGTAGTTTGGAAGACATGGAAGAAACTGGTGTTTTCACTTACTTCTCTTGAGTATGTTAGTTTCCCAGATGATTAGGGCTAACTTGACTATGATCCTAAAAACTACATATCTAACCACTTCAATCTAGTATGTTTTATTTTACTTTTCAGTTACTGAAAGTTACTTTTAAAAAGTACATAAAATCAGCAAGTTACACACACTGATTGTGAAGACAGAAGATCAAGTCCTGTGTAAGGTAACTTAGTCTTGTGTAAAGTACCTTAACTGTGCCATATATTAAAATTTAGTCATTTGTGTCTCTATTCAGCATATTTTGGGATTGCTGAAATCACAAACTTTCTTTGCTGGCTTTTTGATATGATGACAGGAACTACAGCCCCTACACAAACCACCCAAAAAATAAAAAAATCACCTTTCTGGTATGCATCAGTGACTGATCCTCAATGCAAGACCTGGGATTAGAATTTCCCTACCAAAATAAGCACCTCTGACAGACTTTCCCTCTCTCGTGCAAAATTTGACCTGGTATTTGTAAACTGCAGCAACTGGACCCTCTTATCACTGTTACTGGAAGGCACTAAAGAAGCTTTGAAAGAGTAAGCATTTCTATAAACACCAACTTCCTGTGACATGTCATGTCCACACATATAAAAGTCAGGCAAGTTCCTCTGCTTAAATGAAATACTGGGTGCAGTTAAAAAGCAAAGAGGACCACTCACAATGGACTTTGGGTCTATCAAAATGTGCTTACTTTTCCACTCCTAGAAAACTACAAGACAATGTAATTGCTTACATCCTCAGACTCAAAGACATGACAAATCATTTTGTACTGCCTCTTTCCATCTTGAGAAGGGTGAGATGCTTCCACATTATCCTGGGAGTTAGAGCGTGGCATTCGCCTACGAGCCATCAAAACAACTATATTTCCTATATCAGCAATGTAAGAAATGGTCCGCAGGGGATGATCCATCATGGTTTCCTGGGGAATAAGAAAATCAACATAAGCAGCTGCTTCAACTAAGTTCTTATTGCACATCTAGTATTATCAAAACACACAAATAGCTGTAAGACCTCTGCTAGGTGAAGTCTGTAATACCTGTCATGCATGAAGGGAGATACAGTAGAAACCAAGAGCTTTGCTTTCCAAAAATAAAACAAAGAGAAAGTTTTACTGTGGAAAACTGCGGGTTTTTTTACTGTGGGTTTTTTCTGTGGAAAAGCACATCAAGATCTCAACTACAGAACCTGCATATGCTGGGCATGTATATGTACAGGACTATGAACAAATTATTGCAGCTAAACATTTTGGGCTACTCTGGGCACAATCAATACTTGATGCAGCATGGCTCAGAAGACATAAGCTGACTGCAATTATCTTACCCACAAATTCTAATTATTTCTACAGTCAGACACACCAGAATAATTGCTTGTATGATAGGACTCTTGACCATGGATTTCTGCCTAGAGGGGAATACAAGATCCAGCACATTTTAAAGACAAATTTTAACATGTACGTGAAAGTCTATTCCAGTAGTCTACTCCAACAGTAGTAACAAAGGTGTCTATGTCTATACCTGTGTGTCTGCATTCAGTACTTTTATTCTCTGTGTAGAAATGAAGAGGTCCACTTCAGTCATGGGTTGAGATTCACCTTCTGGAGCCTGCAAACAAATGGATTAGAGTCAAACAAACACATTAGGTAACATACTTACTAATAATGATGCTAGTTCACGTACAGGGGTACACTAAGACACAGTCACCAGAACAGCAATGCAGGATAGAGTATTAGACTGCGGAAGCAAAAGATAAACACAAAGATGTGGAAACTATATCATACATGTGCAAGTGAATTGGGTATTGTTTGAAAAAAAAGTTAACCTCATAAAAGCTTGCCTGCTACTTTTCCTGATTCAGTAAAATTATACCTGACTGCAACACAAACTATAAAGATTTCTTGAAAAGTAAAAGGATTTTACCCTTTTCTGCACACTATGAATCCCACCTCAAAAAAGGTTTTCATACAAGCCATAGAAAGGCCTAACAGTATCTCCTGCCTGAGGAATTTCTGTTTGGGCTAGCAGTGGCTGCTAAGACCAATGGAAAAACCTGTACCACAGGAGGTACTGTTTGAGCTGTTCATAATGCAGTTCTGGCAAGAAGACCTTTACAGTCAGACAACACACATTTCAAGCAGTAACCCACTTAAGAAGTAATATTTTGTTAATAGAAAGCAGACATCTGTAATATTTTTAAAATTACATTTGTTAAAAGGCAGTTGAAAGCTCCACAAACAAAACTTATTACAAAGATGAATCAATCTCAGTATATTACTGTATGTATAGACATAAACTTTTTTTTTGCATCCAGCAATTTGATATCTCTGTGAGTCAAACAAAGCACTCTTACATAAAGATTAAATTAAAACTAAAAAGTAAAAGAAAAAGTAAAGAAACCCAAAACAAACAAAAAAATCCCCACACTTCATTTTAATCCATCATTTTACAACGTTTAAACCTTTGCCATGTCAGTCCTGATTCTTTAATATGCATTTTGGGTACTGCCCATAACCATTTGATAAATCCAATCCTTCTTCTATTTCTAACATGAAATGGCTAATGAGAAGCAACAAAAAATGGCCAATCAGGCAACTGATTTCCCAGATATGTCAACTTGTATGGTGGCTCAGAAATAAATCTGGAAAAACCTTGCTGGATGCAGAAAATAAAAGCACAAAATAAAAAGAAAGGGAAAAACCCTCCCAGAAAACAAAAGAACAAGCATAACATCAAGCTGATGGAGTTTGTACTGCACCTTCTTCCTGCTTTTGGCTAATTTCTGGGCCATCTGCTTAGCATGGAACAAACAGAGACAGGAGAACAGTTAGAGAAGAACTTACAGAGACTCCAAGTCAAGCAGGAATCTACAAACTAACGTCAGGGCTCACAGACTACTAGCTGGTCTAAATTAGTCCCTGCTTAGATTAATTTCCTCCTTTCCTTTTTAGCTTAAAAATGGTAAAATTTCATGTTTAGCACAATTAATTTCAGAAATGAAAGAAACAGCACCAAAAGTGTCAGGAAGAACACAAAAAGATTTTTTTTCACTTACAATTTTGATACTTGCAACAAACAAGGTTATTTTGTGTGTAATTGTTTTTGAGGTTTGGTGGGGGGAGGATGGTTTAAGAAACACAACAGAGCTTCCCCTCACTTACAGCAGTGTAAACCATGAAATTATTTCTTTTGAAGGTACACCAATGTGAAAAGTGAGAGAAAAATTGTATGCCTTATTATTACAGGTTTTTCAGATCGCATACTTCAACAGACTTCAAAAAAATAACCTCCCTAATGCTATGCTGCTTTTTCCTGGAAAAATGAAATGACAGAAGGTAACTGTCACCTTCATTTTCTCTTCCTGAGCAAATAAATCAGCACCAATGTTCACACAGTGAACTGGTCAACAAATTTTCCTGTCACATCTACACAAAGATATGTCCACACTATCACATTTTTTCAAGCAAGAAATGGAGCATGTATTTCAGATCCAGAAACACCTTAAAAGACATTTCTACTAACAACCCAAACAAACATAATTTTTACAGTTTTGCAATCATGAATTCAAACCAATGGTGAGCATAACTTTACAGACCTGCTCACTGAAGGAATGCAATACTCACCAGGCTGGCAATTAGCCCTTAACTTCCAACAGTAACAGGCTCTTTGCTAATTAAATTTACAGGTGTGCTCATGGTGGGAAGGAGGCTTATAGTTACAAGCTCCAGACAGATTCAGCACTAGCTACTTCTACAAAGAGCAAATAGGAGGCCTGAATCATGAGACATATCAATCATTTTAATACTGATGCTCACAACTTAAATCTGTCAGGTTTTTTCTAAACAAATTTGAAAGCAGCTACTTAAAGTTTAGGCCACACTGCATATTTACAAATAGAAACATTCTCAAAATAGCTTTTAGCCACCTTTTTCAAATTAAGAAGTATTTTATAGCCTGATAGGCTATTCCACAACAGGTGATTGCAAACTATTGCAAAAGCAATTAAAACTGCCTTACATGGCAGCTCTTCATTACATTACTCTCAATTTAAATTAATACTTTGAAATAATATAATTATATTGAGTAACAGCTGCCTGGCGAACAATGGCAAGGGCGAGACACTCCTGAGA
>VYZP01028429.1:0-23214 GCA_013400635.1 Hypocryptadius cinnamomeus | reverse complement strand
ACTAAAAAGGTGAATTAAACTCCTGTCAGCTGAATCTTCTAAGTGAAGTGCCAGAAAAACTTTAATCAAGGTCCCAACAAGAAGCAGTTAAGTGATCCCCACAAACATATAAACTCCTTCTGATAAACCACTACACGAGTAATGTATTACATCACTGAGGAGCCCAACAGGAGCAAGGAATATTGAGAAAAGAAAGGTATCACAGAAGTTGGCTCTTAACATATTTGAAAGGCAGCTGGGCTGTTTTCACAACTGCATTAAGTAGCCAGGAATCTGAAGCAGAAGCTCAGACAGTTTCAGATTATTGTAGACTTCCCTTACTAAAAACCTCTTACATTTATACAAGTATATTCATTTACCTTTGACATGAAACATCAGATGCAAATGTGAGCTGTTTGAAACCACAAGAGAGACATCATCATCTTCACCACTTCATTGGCCAAGCAGTATCTGATGCAACGATTGCCTAGACCTGACAATAGCCAGGGTGCATCAGGAGTCAGACTACAACTATAGCTGGCCATCCAGACCCCCAATTATGCATTAAAAATGAAAAAAGAGAAACTGCCAGAAACACCAAGAAGCAGCCCTGAAACCATTTCAGAAGAGAAGACTGCATGATCTCTTGCACTATTAGACAGAGTGGACATCTCAGCATTTAATTATGGAATCACTGATTTAAACCTGCTTGGAACATAAACAGAACAGTGCATATTTCCACACACTGCTGGGTCCCTTCCATCCATGCTGTTTTCTTCACCCCTGACAGAATCCTAGCTAAGAGCCCTTAGGAATCTTATTTGAATTGCAAAGCAAATACAAAACAGTTAGTTGTGAATGACTTNGTAAACTCAGGATCAGGGCATATGAAGACTCCATCAGGCTTTTACTGGGTTTTTCTGGTATCTTTTCCTCCTCCACCATAAAACCTGGATGCTGCCTGTAGCCCTGGTAGCTCCAAGTGTGCAATGTGTAAGTTCACACACCTCAGTCAACCCATGAGCTGGGACAAGTGAGATCAAGATGGTGTTGAACTCCTCATGTGAAGTGACAAACTTACTTAGACACAGAAATTATTTTCATTTATCTACCACAATCATCAGAGCACACATGAAAGCATCTGCAATCTTTTCTGTTCCTTTCTCATAAGATAAGGAATTTTGTCTTTCTGAAAACCTCTATGTACTTCTTTATCTGGGGGGAAAAAACCACTCAGATATTAGATATTAAATACATTTATTAAAGTGGATTCTGTATACTAGAATCAGACGCTAACTTAATTATTTTACATTATCTCATTTTACTCATTCTACACAACTAACCTGTGAACATGATTAAATGGAGTTACATGAACAAAAAGTAAACCACAGCAAACTGACACCATCTATACACAGCTTTCAAGAACCTGCTGAGAAGCGTTCCTGCACCTGCAAGAAACCCTAACTCCTCTTAAAAAAAACTTCATTGTTGAGTACTCTGGGCCTTCAGGACATTAAAGCATTTCTCTCTCACATGCTGACTGGAAGTCTTGCAGCAGCTGAAGCAATAAATATTGACAGCAAGCTGGCAAACAGCAGATAGCAGTGCTCTGCTCTCCAATTTCACCTGCCTCAGCAAAGAGCCAGCCTGCAAGGGACAGCACACCCAGAGCCTCTTCAGCTCCCTTACTGCTGCTCCAGCCTGTATTGAAAATGTGTTTTCCCCTCCAATGCTGGTGCAGTTTGAACACACCTGCTTTTCTACACCACCCTGAGAACCTGAATCTCCTCACTGCAACACACATACACAGTAACAAAGTTTTAACTGGATACAAATCATACTGCAAGAAACTTCCAGCATCCAGCTCCATCCTGTCCTGCTCTTTGGTGACGCTTTGCAAGTCTTGCACATGAGGCCACACATTGCTTAATAAAAACTGAACAGCCAACTCAGAGCAAACACTGGAACAGCCATATGCCAAAATACAAGATACTCCTGACAGCTCATGAGAATTGGAATTAGCGAAGTGGATTTTAATTAGGAAACTGTATTGATGACTGGGTTCTTCTTTTCCCTCAATTCTCACCTCATATCCCCTACTTTGAGGCAGGATTACTGGAGCTGCAAGGAAATGCATTCAGACTTGCTTAAAGAAAACTGAAAACAAAACACTGACTACAAAATTCTGTCTTCCCACTGGGAGAAAGGGATCTTTCCAGCAATTCACTCCCTGCATTCAGACGAACTACAAATTGCTAGTTGGTTTTTTAGCAGACTCCATCCTGCTGCCAAGTTAACAGATTTTTAAACTGAGATTTGAAACAAAGACTTCTTAGTATAACCCAGAAGGTTGAGCACTGAGTTGGACCTAGCTCTCAAAACCTGATCTTATGATTTCATCTGGAGCTCATACACTTTTACCCCGGCACAGACACACCTATGATTATAGGCTATGTTTAGATTTGTAAGAATTCACCAACATCCAGTGTCATCATTTTATCCAGCACACAGCTTCACGGAGGGAGGGGTGGAGACATCCTCCACACTATAAACATTTGCCTACTTTCAAAGGGAGATAGGAATCAAAACAAGCTTACCCTGTACTTCAAGCAGACACCACTCTTAACATGTTACATCAACCAACACTTGTGGAGATTCTTCCTTCTAGCTTCTGGTAGGTTTCCTTCCTCTTTGTCTACCACTGAATGTACTTCATTTTGATGGTAATATCTGATTAACAACCTCAGCAAGCCTTTGGAGGTGGCAGGCACTCCCCTTTGTAAGCTTCACTTACCCAAAATAACACAAACCCTTTAGTATTCCACAACAGAAAGAGCACCACACAAAATCTTAAGGCCACCATCACTGCACAGTTCGGGGAGAGATCTGCATGCATGAACCAGACCCATTGCACAGGAATAAAAGCATTTAAAGCAGCACTGAGCTTTGGTTTAAACAGAGTGAACCAAGACTTCTGCTCTCACACCTACTGCTGCCAAATCATTCCATCTGCATTAGCTGCAAGATGTCAGCTTGGGCATGGAAAGGAAGAATTATTTAGTGCATTTAGTGAATCCTCTGATTCAAAAATCTCCTTTCAGTCAAATAGGTGTGCTTGCCTAGGTGGAACAGAAGCCACAATATTCCTGAAGAGGATGGCAGTACCACCTTAAAATTCCCATACAGAGCAGTGATGCTCTCATGTTCTTTTCTGAATGAGTCCAGTTCCTTCAGGGAAAATGCTCACCATGCACAGCTGGAAGAAAGGCAGTAAAGGGAAGAAGAGCAGGCCCTCAAAAGCAGAAGTGTGACAGAGAACAGCAGCAGAAAGAGTTACAATAAGTTTGTCTATGACATTTTATCTAATTTGTTGCCACATAGCACAGAACAAAGACACAAACTTGGAGTTTTCAATTTAGTAGATACAAGCAGGCATTAAAAAGAAACTGATTTTCATTCACTTTTGAGGATTTCACCTTAAGGGAAGGTCTTTGAAGGATGCACATGATATTCTTTGGCCTTTTGAAAATTAAATCAATTAAGCACAAGACTCAGTTCTTGAAAAAAAATTACTTAGAACAGCCATGAGAAAAGGAAAAGTCTATCACGAAACCAAAGAAATATTTGTCAATAACACTGACTAACCCACTAGAAAGATGCTGCAGCTTCTGCTAGAGGTCTGAGTTTGCAGTGGTGGTTCTGCAGTGTCTCAGATCCAGGTTGCTATGGGAAAAAAAATAAATAAAAGGGAACTCTAAAGGGACCTTGTTGTTTTCATATGGCAGTAACTCGGGAGCTTGTGCAGGAACATTATTGATATTTTGAACCACTTAGAAAGACCCACCATAGCTCCCAACACAACTACACCCTCCAGGGCTAGAAACAGGACATATGCTAAGGTACATAATGGATGCTTCCTGGAATAAATTTCAGAATTTCAGTTTTCTAGTATGTTTAAGACATTTTAATGGTACTTTACTATGTGCATCCTTAAAGTACACAAAATCTACTGTGCTTCCTTGCAATTCTTCTGCAAATGCAGTATCTACCAAAGCTACAGAAATCAACAGAAAGTATCTTCAATCTGTGAAGGAGTTCACTGGTCCATAATGACAGTGCATCTAGAACACCATAAAAACCCAAAATCCAACAACCAATTACTCAGAAGAAAGTGCCTACATGGACTTCTCAACAGGAAGAGATGAAAAAAGCTGATAGCTGGAAGAGGTACGTTAACATCACAGCTGGGGAAGGTGGAACCCTTCACTCCTCTGCTTTCAGGCAAGCCTCACTGGCAGGATGGGGCCACCCGACCTGGGAAGGAAAGGAGCTCCCAAAGCATTCAGAACCCACCTGAATCCTCCAGCTTAAGGTGCTAGCCTGAGACTAAGGAAATCCTTGAGCCATGTGTTAGTAGAAATCATGTCCCACATTCAGTATTAATGCTCCACTCTGCTGCTTGGAGCCAGCCCAGGACATTTCTGCTCACCTGGTCCCACAGCTGCTGTGCAAGAGCCACGCTGCTACCACAGGGAAAATGGGATTATGCAACAAAACAGGGGATGATGAGCAAATCACCTCACTCTCTGCTCAGCACAAGACATCAAAAACCCCTAAACTGTAAACCAACATCAACATCACACTTTCTGCAACAAATCACCAGGGAAAATACTAAATTTTATTAGGATTTTGCATAAGCGAGATTATATTCCATTAAAGAGATTATCTACTTTTTAATGTTGTCTTGATAGAGGACTTATGTGTGCCACTCTTCCCTGCTTATCATCTCCCAAATGGTGTCCTGGTAAATCTGCAGAAGGCATGTAAGTGACACTTTAGCTTTTAAGCACAGATGATACCAAGACAGTCTGACAATACCACAGCACTGCCAAAATTTACAATTGTGGGTTTTCTTAAAGATTAAGCACCTGAGGATCAGATTGCTATTTTCAGATTTCATTTAAAATTTAATCTTTGGTCATCATGGCAGCAGAAAACTGAACTGTAACAGCCAAAAAAACCCAAACAAAATTCCAAAGTAATTAGGTTTTTTTTTAATCCACATAATTTTTGGAGTGTTCTATCTCTCTCACACTGATATGCAGAGACATTGCTGCAGCTTTCCAAATTCTGAGTTGGTTACATCCCAGTTATAAACTGAGTCTCTTTAAATAGTTTGATAACATTTTATTTAATGAACAGAACTCTGAAAACATTCAGAGAAATGTTAACTTTTGAGAGCTTCTCTGTTTTATTCACTTGTATAAGATCACATGGTTACTAGACACATGCATGCTAAATATATTACATGCTACCATGGCAGCAGGTCAGTTCTGCACAGGCTGCTTGTATTAAATTTCTCCTGTAAGTGACATTAGAGTTTAGCTCTGCTCCAGCACATATAGGAAGAGGCTTCACATTCCAAACTACCATCTGAAGGGGAAAACTATGCCAACACAGTACAAAGTATGCCTGTGCTACTTTAACCCATTTACTATTTTAACACACACACACGCAAGCCTTGCGTTTATGTTATCTATATTATGAATTTTTCAGATTCAAGACTCCAAAGCTAATGGCTTTGTCATAGTCTTTTGCTATGAAAATTTAAGGGAAAGGTCACACAATTATAGTCTATAATATGTGACATGTTAAGATTGATGAAACTCCAAACACTAAGTATCATTAACTGGGTAGGCCATTCAACTACATTTGAAATCTTTTACTGGTTTATTAAACTGCCTGGATACGCAGTAACTACTAGAAGACATTTTAAATAAGCATCATTGCATATTGTTGTAACAATTTCAGAGCAGATGTTCTCCATAAAAGACAGTGACATATTAAAAAATCCCACATATTGTCTCTACATATATATTGACATGTCTAGAAATACACTGGCATATAAAAAGCACAAACAAATCTGAGTTGTCAAAATTAATGGAGCACACCCTAAAAATATTTCAACATCCTGTGTTACAATGCTTTAATATGCCATACTACAAGAGGACACCACTGCAGAGAATGCCAGCATAATGGATTAGGAAGGCAAACTCTTCTAAAAGCAGCTCTAGACCAACACAGGATCATGTATTCCATGGCTTCAGATTGGTGCCTTGGAGAATGCAAAGATAAAAGGGGAATAGACTTGATCACCAGGGTCAGGAGAGGTTATCTGTATTCTGCTGGAGGAATATGCATTAATCCTTTTCTTTTCCTAAGCACAGAGGAAAGCCTAACCCAAACACTTATCAGTAAGGGTGTAATCACAACAAGCTTCAGCTGACGTTGGAGGCAGAGGGAATCATACAGACCTTTGGTAAATATTTAGGCAGCTAGCCCACATAAAAATCCTGGACTGTTGCTTCTCTAGTGCAACCATATCCACAGGAGGTAGGTGAAAGTTCTCACAGACCTACTTTAGCTGCAATTGCATGTTTGCTGCAATGTAGAGGCAGATCCTGACACTGCTCCTCTTAAACAGAAATTTTGTGAGATGGCTCACACTTCATGGATCTTCCCTTTCCATTGGTGGGAACAGCTGGAAACCAGACAGAACTACCAGCAGGTACCAGCTTACCCACAATAAAGATCTGCTATGGGCATTCCAAGAGAACAAGGAGAGGCAAAGGTAGAGGTATGCCTGGATTTTGAGCAGATGATACTTTAAACTAGCTCATTATTCAGAGTCCTCCCTTAATTACTCTGCAGAGCACACCAGCATTTATCAAATAATACACTGACAGAAAGATACAGAATACCACATTTTTACAGAAGGAAATTATTACAACACTTTTAATTTTAGTCACCCAAAGGTTAAGCACCAAACTGTAAAATGTCTGCAGTATGGTCCTGATATATTGACCAGGTTTCGTTTTGACATTAGAATTTCTGCTCTAAGGGACCATGTTGGAGGCACAAAATCATTTCTAATATAGGAGAGACTTATTTTTTTTAGCAGGAGAAACACTTCTATTAGCTACACAGAGAATATTCATTTAGTGTCACACATCAGCACATGATTGAGAGCCTTTATCCGGTCAAACAGCATCACATGGACCAAGTGCTAACCCAGAGCAGAACTCTGCCTGAAGCTCCAGCATCGAATCTGGGCCATCCCTGCACTCACAGGTTTCTGTGCAGCTGCTGGAGGAGCTCCCCACCCCCCGACCCAGGGGAGCGCTGAAGCTGTCGCTGCAAAGAGGAAAGAAAAAAAATCCTCCTCAAGAAGCATTCTTCACCTCTGCAGAGCTGTCACAAACGTGAGCCTGGCTAAATTATCATGTTCCAAACTTGGCATTTGACTTGTTACTGCTTGAATATTTAAGCCATCCCTTTCCTATCTGCATCAGAGCTGAACCCATTTTTTCATTACATCTTATTTGGTATTTTTTCCACATTGATGACTTAAGAGGTGCAAACCATTCTGACCTGCTATTAGCAAAGTCCCAGCATTGAAGAACAGCACAACACATGTCCCAGCACACTAGGAGTGTTCAATAACTCACACACACACCGGACTCCCTTCACAAAAAGAACACACAGAACTAAAACCAAGAGCTGCACTGATAAAAAAACCCCACAGAAAAGTCATGAAATAACTGAACCGGTAAACCTCCATACGAAGACAAAACTAGGAATTGGAATCTACAAATACAACTGGTCTGCAGAAAACATTTTTTTCATCTTTTTAAAGAACATGTTTCTGACTGCACAATTAAAAAGCAGCTGCCAAGTTTTATCAATACAGTAAAAACTAAATAAACAGTGTTTCTTCTGTAAGCAAATAATATTAAGGTGCCTTACAATCTTACGTATCACATGCAACAAGTTTTGACTAAGAAAAATAAATGCTCAATTATTATACAAAGCACAAAAAAATCCCACTGACCTTGGTGAAGGACTTGGAATTAAATTATCTGCAGCTGTGAAGTGCTACAGGTTACTCTTACTTCAGAAGCAAACAAAAACCATCAGCAACAGGCAGAAATCAAAACCTATCCAACACGATTATCAACCAAAGTAGAGCTTGCATAATGTAAAACTATGCAGATGCTCTGACTCTCAGATCAAATAATAATTGTTTTATTTCTCCAAATGTGTTGGTACCTAATCAGTCAGTTTTGGAGCATCTGCTTTTCAAGACCCCAGGTGAAAAGAAGAAACAAAAATCTGTTAATGCAACATACCCAGCTGACACATGTAGAACTGTATTCATGGAATCACTAGGAGACATACCAGAAATTGAGGATATTAAGAAAAGTAAAAGAAGATATACTTGCCAAGAGTAGAATCCACAACACTTGCTTTTTCAGGAGAAAATACACCAGCACTTTAATAGGTAAATGTGCCAGAGAACTTGCCATCTACCCACCAGGAAGTGAAATGAAAGAAAGCTCAAAAAAAACAGCACAGAAAACAGAAGGGGGTGTGGTGGAAATACTTCTTGTTTACTTGCAACTATCTAAAAAAAAAAAAAAAAAATGTAGAGAATAAACAGCTGAAATCTGACATATTCACTCATCCAGATCATCACTCCAAAAATCACAGGCAACACAGCTTCAGCTGCTCACAGCACTTGCTTTTAGCCAAGTCACACATGACCCCACACCTCCTGTGCTGCTGTCCTGTCACACTGACACAGGACAGAGCTGAGACTGTCCAACTGCACCCAGGCAGGAGATGCAGATTAAGGCATTTGCACAGGGTCAGCAAGGAATGCACTGCTTCAAAGGCAAGGCACCAATCTCAAATTTTCTCAATGGCAAAAAAATACTCAAAACAAGGCAAGGTCTGCCAGTGAAGTAACGTGCTGCTAATCTAATGGATTAGCAGGCAAGTTTGAGGCACTGAGATCTTCCAGGTCACAATTTGCACTTTTAATTTAACCTACAGGTAGCAAATAGAGAACTGAAAACAAATGTAAAAAACACAGCACTTGCACTAGAAAATTATTTCTAATTTTTTATCTTGCATATTTATAAATAGCAAGAGCTGATGGAAATAATACTTGGCAGAATACAGTCCTCAGTTAAAGCTCTCAGAGTCAGGCATCCATTTGGTCAGGTCAAATTACAACAGGCAGAAACTCCCACCATCATCATCCAACCATTGCCACACCCCAAGACCTGTATGCTGGGCACTTCAGAAGCCTCTGTCACACATAAATACCAAAATTAAATGAAATTATTGCATCCCCTGGTTTTCCCAATTTGTTAAAGGCCATCTGAGCCAAATCTTTCTCAGAACAGACATCAATCTAGCCCACAGACAAGTTCTGGAACTGCAAGTTTTATTGAAAGCCACAAGCCTCATTGTAGTTTAATCACCTAAATTAAATACATAAACAAGATTTCAGTTTTTAAAAGGATGACTGATTTAAATTTGCCACATTAATCTACTTTTGAAGGCATTTCATGCAGCAACACTTGCTATATCAAAAAACATCAGTATGTTCTCACAACACACAAAAAATGACCAAAACACATCTAATAAAGAAACAAATGGAAAAAGAGTAAAAGTGAGTTGGTGGGTGCTGTAATTTGCTTTACTGGAACACATCAAATAATTTCAGCACTGTTCCGCTAAAGATGTAAAGAAGAGCTGAGACAGGAATTCACAGCTACAAACCACACGAGACCACGTGAGAAAAAAAAAAATAAAAAAAAAAAGCAGGTGCACTGCCATCCACATCTTGCTAGAGCACAATCACAACTGAACATATTAACCCAGTTTCCCAAAGCCTTAATGATGACAAATACGACACTGAAAACATGTTCTTCATTAAGAAACAGGTTTGCCCCATTTAGGTGCTACAGTTAACAAGCATTTTGTGAAATGATGGATTTTCAAGCAGTAGAGATAATGAACTAAATGCTTTCTGTGTGCTATCCTAACATGCCACTGACTGGCACAGGTACATTAAATGAGTTTAAAGGTGTCCTGTATACATCTACCTATCTACATTTATCAAAACAGAGCTTTACTGTTGATCTGAGAGGGGATCTGAGGTCTGAGGGAATCAGACAGACTACTTCCCCAAATTTGGACTGATCCAGAAGACAGATCTAATGAGTAATATTTTTCCTATTGTATTCCTTTTCAGTACAGTGCCCTGCCAAGTCTTTCAAATGACAGTGTTATTAAGATAAGTCCAGGAAGGTACTGTACAGGAAAAAGAGGCAAGGCCTGTTTATGGGATACACAGAGCTCAGATGTGGGTGAAGGATCTTCTAGTTTAGGAGATTTTATATATAAACTGCTTGAGACCAGCAAAAGGGCACTAGAACTCAGAAACACTTTTTAAAAATTTTTCTTAAAATGGTATGGATATTATCATTCTCATTATCCAAATGACTCTGAGCATCTCCAGATCGAGTGCATCTCTAACCAGGCAGAGTATGAACCCCAGGCAGTAAGAAGGCTGAAACCAGAAACTGCAGAACAGCATCTCAACCCCCTGGAAGTTGACAGTGGCAATCAAAGTGCAGATCTAAAGCTACGTTCATTAGACTGAACAGTGAGACTTCAATATTTATTGTAGATCTAAAAGAGAAATGTACAGATTCACAAAGAATGATTGCACACACGATCTCTAAACAATGGCAATCCAATTAGGTATCACTCATTTAGACAGATACATTGCTTTAATTACACTCAAATTGTCTCTTATTGCTAAAATGAAAGTTAAATAATTTAATTTTGTATGTGAATACAGCAGAGGAGAAGGAGACAAAGACTTGGATTCAAAAGTTCATGTGATTGCCAAAAGGGAAAAAAGACTGTTCCCTACACACTCAGGAACCATTAAAACCCTTCAGCTTTTTTTGCCAAACATGGTTTCACGTACTTTTTTACAGCGCTTCAAAAGGTTTTGCTAAGGCAACTTGTGTATTGACAACAATACAGCCACCACACTGTATTATAAAGACAATAGCAAGATCTGAGTAATGTGTATTAAAGAAAACACATTCACTACCATGGGAACCCTGTCAGAACTCACCACTACTGCAAGTCATCCACAGGAAGCTTTTCCGTGCTAGACTTCCCCTCCTAATAATGTCTCTACTAATACCTCTAAGATATAAACACTAATACCATAGCAGGGAACAAGCACACAGGCAATGCCATTGGCCTACAGCATTTTCATCTAAATAGGTCCAACAGACACAAGGAGACAGTAGAAAGAATTCCAGAATAAGATCTCCACCACTTACGTCATCAGTATGGCCACGGATTTCGCTGCAACATTGACACTAATTCACTGAAAACTCATTGTAAGCACAGTTAATGAATGTGGGAGAAACCAGGAAAAAAAGAAAAGAAAGGAAGAAAACCCAACTCCATACACACAACACAAAGAACCCAGCATTACAAGAAATGTCCCAAATCCCACTGGAAGCTGACTTTATCTGAAGTAGTCTAGGAAGTTTCACTGGAATAAGTGGACCTTTAAAAGTAGCTTGTTACTAAATTTAATGTTACTAAAATCATGCCTAGACCAAGCTTTTGGGATCCACAGCTTAAACAGGAAGAGAGGCCAGCTCCCCCTCCCAGCCTCAGTTATAGTGCAACTCTATCTGCATGCGTAAGGGCACCAGCAATAGCAACAAAATAAAGCCAGAGTTAAACATTAAACTACACAGAGGATTTGCCTGGCTACAGCCATTGACAGGAAAAGCTCAAAGAACACTGCAGCATATGCAAGACATTAATGTATAGTTAAAACTCTTCTTCTCACTTCCTGCATGGAGGTAGTACATCAAATCCACCTGGAAGCAGAACTCAAACATTACCAGAAGAATTTGTTTTCAACTATGTCTTGCAGAGTCCAAATTAGTTTTTCAATGAAGGTCTGCAAACTCAAATGTAACAAAAGCATCTCTTACTAGACTGTTCTGCAGGGTTTGAGAGATGAAAATGCAGAACCCAAAAGCATAAACATAGAAGTCTCATTAGACCCCAGAATGAACAGGTATCAAGCCAAAGAGAATAAACCTTCCCTAAAAAGCGTTTTACACATTGAAATAACAGAACTAAATTTTCTCCTTGCAGTCAAGAGTGGCCAATATTGGAGTGCCCTAGCGTGAGCCACTATTTCAACAAATAGTGAGTTGCAAGTGAAATGCTGAAATCCATTCTTAACTAACAAAAAAAGCATGGTAATAGCACATAAATTTAGGGAGTTTATGAATTTCAGAAAAGGTACTCTTCTACTGAAACCTAAAGAAAGGGACAACTTTCAGAAAATACAGAATAAATCACATCACAAGCGATATCCTCAATGTGCTGTAGATCAAGTTCCTTTCCCTGCGCAGTAACAAGAAACAAAAAGTATTTTAATCCCTTGTTCAAGATTGTAGCAACCACAATAGCAACTCCACCAGCAGCTCTTCCAAGAAAGGCATTTTAAATGAAGAGTTTACCCCTCAGAACTGGTGTACCTACAACAATCTTCATTAACACATGCAATTGTGCCCTTGTCTAAATTTGTATTTGTCTAGAGAGATGGAAATGAAGACCGAAGACAAGACAATTATAGAAAGTATGAAACGCAGAGATACAGTCTCAAGGAAGTATAAACGTTAATGGTCGGACACTTCAAACTCTAAAGGTCTCAGACCTGAAACACTGGTGAGTTTGAACCAAGGCATTTGAGGTAAGATGAGGCTCACTCTCTCTGAAGTGTGAGGGCTGATAAACAGAGCCAGACACTAAAGTACAAATATAAAAAAGAGCCCAAGGAAAGGAACTGAACTGGAACTTAATTTTTTTGTTTCCATTCCACTCATATCTTGGTTGAAACCAAGGAGAAGCTGCTTTCTAGTTATTTTATCAGGCTGTTGCCAAATTCCTGAAGGAAAACGTGTGTCAATCCTAGCACAGGTGAGCTGAATCATTCATGTTCAAGGTCCACTTATATCTTCAAAAGATTTTCACCTACTCCTCCCTTCCTGCTGAGTGGCCCAAACACTGACACATCTCTGTGGTTGACTGTGTGTGACTGGGCTGGGCTGGCTGTCCTGTCATTGTCCCAGTATTGCCACCAGATCAGACTATTTTAAGATAAGCTAATTATGCCACTGAAAAACCTTATAAGCCACTAAGACTAAGCAGAGGAGACCACAAAGAATTAAAAGCAGAGAAGCAAAGGTAAGACAGAAGCAAGAACTGTGATCTGAGCTCTTCCAGATAAGCCTGGAGGATTCCTTGTAAGATTGCAGCTCTGAATTTCAGGCTGTGCTTACTTTCTCCTGCTTCTACAGTTGAAACGAACACAAAAGGAACTTCACACGAAAGGCTGTTGCTACTTACACATTCAGAAAATTAGTCATTCAAGCCTTAGAAAAACAACACACCAAGACCTTTGTGGCTTGCTTGTAGGCATTATCTACATGCATGCAAGACAGCTACAAAAACCAACTTAGGTGCCTTAAAACAAACAGATCTGAAGGAAAATCCTCAATTAGGAGTTTGTTGTACAGAAAGATTTCAAGAAGTTTATCAGATCATCTTCTCATTAACATTTCATTCAAGGACAGAATGACTGAAAAGCAGGTAAAAACCTCTTTTGAGAACTAGTCAGCCAGTACCCAGCAATATTGTGATAGGTTTTATTACAGAACAATTCAGCCCTTAAAAAAAAACTTGTTAAAAAAATTGGATCCAGAAAGTCCTACATAAAGCACACATATGAGCATCATGTAGGGGAGGAGGTGAGGTGGGGGCTTCAGATAAATTTATTAATATATCTTAAGAAGACTGGAAGACACAAGGAAGAAATCCCAACTATCTTCCCATACACTTACAAGCAGGCCCCATCAAAATGAAGATATATTTCTTCTGCTGAATGAATGAATTCCAGCCTAACATGATATTTAGAACAAAGCAAATCTATTAAAAACAAAGCAAATTAAGAAACTGAATGCAGTTTTAAATCACCCTAACTTTAAATTTTATTTTAATAAAATTAAATAAAAACAATTAAAATAAGAGTTTGCTGATATTAGACTAGAGCATCATGAATGATGGCATCAAAACCCTGAAGACAGACCTATTTCCACAGCTTTATAACTTACTTTTTTAATAAAATGAGGTTTACTTGACCACAGTCTATTCTCCCTCATTAACGGCTTCTGATTATATTGGTCAGTTTCAACCAAGTGCTATAGCAAATGCATCGACTGTTTTTGAGATTTCCCAAAAGTGCTGCAGTATTTCTGACCTGGCACTTGCAGAGAAGCCCTGGGCAGAGCAATGCCCTGCAGTGACCAGAGGCAGCAGGTCCTGGGGGATGCTTGGGCAGTCTGCAGGCAGCTGTGCTCAGCCTGGCCACAGCTGGCACACATTTAAGATTATATTGAGAACTGAAGAGAAACACACTGAAAAGAGGGGATACTCTAAAAGATCAGGTAATAACAGAAGAGTTGAAAAATAAGGGAACTGGAAATTCTCCATGTTTTACTATTTGCAAAATCACTTCTTTACTATTATAGTTCGGACTATTTTTAAATTTACTTCCACCATTTCACCATATTTTACTATCATAAATGAAATGGGCTACAGAATACAGAATAAAAATTTTCATATACACACTCTTTGTTCTTCCCTCTTCCCCATACCATGCTTCACTTGCTCCTCAGCAACCCAGCCACAGAGCTGGAATCCTTTTATCTCATGCAATCACACTGGTTACGCTTGCCTAGAGCCAGTGTTAACAGGACAGTCTACAGATCCTTTAATGACTTCCATCTCCCTCGAGACAAAAATTAGATGGTGAAAAGAATAAAACAAAAAGGCAGCAAAATCCAATGGCACCCAAGAGTAACACCAGGTTGGCTGCAGCCTCGGCTCGCTCTGAAGTGTTTCTCCAGTCCCGTGGCAGGAGCTGATGGTTTCGCTGACCGGAGGCTCGGCCAAGCCCCCGGGGCTGCACGGGCACGCCGGGATCACCAGAGGGAGCTGCGGGGGCTCCGAACGGGGCTGCACGGGGGATCCGGGCTCGGATCACAACCTCCTCCTCACTCGGGGCAAGCCCTTCCCGCAGCTTTGAAAAGCAATGCTTGAATCTCTCTGTAGGAACCTTCCGATCCCCTCTCCCATCGCAGCTTCTCAAGGGAATGACTCTGTCACTTCCTGCTGGAATCTGGTGCAAGTTTTACACAAGCACCTTGTGCTAACACACGGCTCGTAAAAATGTGTGTGACAACAACGGGGTGCACGGACTAGTTCAGATCATCCTCAGAAGAGAAGTGTAAAAACAAGGATGTCTCCACCAGGCTTAACTCGACAGGACAGGAGTCCAACTCCTCAGCAAAACACAAGGGGAAAACTACAAACACACAAGGGTCTGCAACCCACTGAGGCAGAGCCGCCTCCCAGCGAGGGCAGGCCGAGGGATCCGCTGGAAGATTCACTGGAAGCAGCTTGGGGATAACCGGGGGATATCGGGTTACATCTCATCCCACCGGGAACCCAAGTCTCCTTCGGAGATAAGCCTAGGAAAAAATTCAGCCAGGAGTCACCAGGAGCATCAGAATGCCATGACAGGAGCAGCAGTTGAAATCTGCAGCTCTCCCATTACCCTGTTTCACCTCCTGAACAAACCATTACTCTTTTAAGGTATTTTCCTCCTATTTTGCATACAGCACCTAAATGACTCCAATATTCAGGAACATTCAGTTTGAAAATCCAGAATTTCCAACTGTTTCAATACCACATTTTACTAGTTTCTTGAAGATACTGAATTAGCAGTGATAAATAGAAACACTGATGACCATTAGCTTTTTCCTTTTTCTAGGGGAAAAAAACCCATTTATCAATTATGATAATTCTTTTTATTTCTGCCCTCCCCAAATTTCATCTCATATTAAACCCAATACAAAGCCTGGTGAGTCTTCTTAAATATCTCTGTGCTTCATTAAGAACAAGTGCTTTCCACATGATTTTGTAATACAGATTTGATAAAATAGTTTTTAAATTTCAGTTGTTCCAATTGATAGTTTTCCATTTTTTTAAAACAGCTATTCAGGTTAGCAGTTTTCATATTTGTGACAAAGGAAACAATAAGCACCTATTTAAAACTCATTCTATGACATCCAAAGCCATTACATGTTCCTCGGGAATTTTCAGGGCATTTGTGTTTGTAATTATAACCTCTGCAAATCACCCATATTCCATATCTCCAATATTCTGCAAATTCTTGCTTCCATCAAGTGACCACATCTCTCTTCAGTCATCCACAATTTCGTCTCCTTCCCCTGAAGGAGGAGTTCTAATTTAGTGCTTCCTAATGGAAACCATTAATTCTTTTACTGCTGGCACTTTTTTCATAGCCCAACATCTCTCAAAGCAAAGATCTTCACATACATTTCAATGACAAAAATTTAAGACGCCACCATTTGGAATGTTACGAACAAAGATAAGGAGGACAACAAGAAGACAAAATATTAAAAACCCCCAACACTCAAAAGAAATACAGGAGGATACTAACAAAGTCTCTCAGAGGAAATCCTTCTACTGCACTCAAAAGCTTCAAATCCCTCAAGCCAACTATTCAAGTAAATATGTGTATTATTAAACTCAAACTAACAAACATAATTTGACAGCCTATAGGCTCAAAAAATTTTAGAAAAAAGTGCTTTTCCTTTTTTGTAGCCATCAAGTGAAACAAATTATCTGACTTCCCCTCTTTTACCCTGAAACCAAGGGGATTCTGAATATAAATTTAAGACACCTGACTTAATTAAAACCTCATGCCATTACAGAATAATTTCAACAGCTTCAAGGAAAAATAAAAATTCTGAAAATTTCAGTTTCAGTGCCTAACAAGATAATAAAAGAACAATGATGATGGAACATCCCCTTTTCTCAAACACTCTCGAAAGACTCATTGCTTTGAAAGCTCACACTGGAAGAAGCAACATTTTTAAACCGCTCTATACACCAAATTATTAGCAGTCATTCTTGTCAGCTCACAGCTTTTAAAACAGGATGCATGCAGTCATATCAGGAAGAGGCAGTTGCTTGTGAAAGAATGATACCAAAAACAAGATGTCCCTCATGCTGATAACCTCATACAATGCTTCTGAGCTATACCATACAAGTTTTCCACATGATGGTCTATTAAATACAATTCAAAACATCTGGAGAAAGATAACCACTTAAAAACAGTCACTTCTTTTGATATCTGAGGGGGAAAAAATATTACAACTCTTTTCCTCAGCTCCTGGACTCAATTATTGCAGATTTTTTGTGATACAGGGTGTAAAGTCACATTATCCTGACACCTTCCAAAAGTTTCTCTAATGGACATTGCCAAGACAGGTCTGTTGTGCCCTTTATGACCCCTCGCTTTAGGACCTATGTGTATATCTGAGTCCCTGAAGGATCAGCCTCTTGCTTACTCTCTTCTCCTACAACTGTTTGCAATTCTTCCATACCATAAGGGACACTAAAACAATCTCCTCTGAATTCTGTTTCTCAATTCTGCATGCCACAATCTTCAGGAAAGAAATGTGTAACAGCACAGCTCATTTACAGGCATGCTTACACAATTACATAGCTAAACGTTTAATAACTTAACACCCTTGACCTTCCAAACACAAAGTGATCACAGAAAATGAAAAGACCAGGCCTGTGTATATTGGTATAAAACCTCAGCTCTGGTCCTGACCACAGTCAAGTGTCAGTGCAGGTACAGATGACACATCTGCTTTATATATTCTCACAGGTCTATGGTGAGCTTTCAAACAATAAAAATAACATCAGTCCAGTCCATGAAATCCTAAATTACAGTGTCAGAAGCAATATGGTTTTCAAATGAAGTGAGTTAGACAAACACTCAAAGAGATTTGAAATAAATGGAAAAAAATCCTTCTTCACTTCTATTATCATCATAAAGTATCACGAGCACAAACCCATCCATCCTACACACCCACTCTTAGGTGATCTCTGACCATGACACATTTTTCTCTGAGTCAATTAGCTCCTGATTAGAAAGAAAGGAAAAGATGCTTTGTCATCAGTGCCTGGTACACAGACACCTACAGCAAGCACCTTTCCACGACTCTGCCCGGCTGGTAATTCCTAGCGCCTGCTTTTTATCTTACTCTACTTCAAACAGGCATGCAACAATTCTCAGTAGCTCCTAGTGAAATCACAAAGCAATGCAGAACACATTTTCAAGTTTCCAGGTTGGCCCATAAGGACTTTGCCAGAATTCAAAAGCTCTCCAGGGACAGAGGCAAATATAACTGGGAGACCTACCTAATTAAGCATCACTAACATTTTGAATATAAAGTAGTTAATTCCCTGAAAAATAATTCAATTAATCACACTCTTATTAAGAGGGATGTATTTTCTTCTGATCATAGAGGCACGCTTGTACTGCTACAGCACACAGAACAAAAAGCAAAGTGCTCCCATAGAAAAGGTTCTGTATTCTCCTGCACTACAATTTTGAAAGACTGGGCAAAAAATTTAGCTTGCCTTATTCTAATAAAATTCCTTCCTAATTCTTCACTGTAGACTCACATTAAGAATAAAATGAGAAAAGAACATAAATATAAATATATATAAAAATATATATATTCTATTTATAATTTAAAATATTCTAACTAGGTGATTATCTTGGACAGGCAGGAATGAAATCTCAGGAACAGAGGAGTCTTGCAAGATATTAATTCCTCTTTAGTGTCAAATGGAAATGAGAGCACACAGTACAGGGTTTATGTTTCTAAAGAAAGTTATATATTAAATATAAAGAAATCTAGAAACACTCCTGCAGAATGATTAAACAGAAGCCAAAACAACACAGTTGATTTTAAGAAAAAATAATGCCTTAATATGGAGGAAAAAAATTTCTTCTTTTCAACTCCCTAAGCAGTAACTTGAAAGATCAAGTGTTAAAATAAGAAAGCACCAGATGAGGGGAGTGGTCAAAGGTAGAAATCTGGATCAGATGCTTACTTTCAAATAAACGAAGCAAAATCTATGATTGCAGACTACGAGCTCATTATTTATGAGCTGGTGCTGTACCACAGAACACATGCTGGGGGGAGGGTAATTGTCAGGTTACACAGCTGAAGGCTGGGTTGAACTCTCAGTAATACTGTTCTGTTCTGTTACACTGGATACTGCATCAACGACATAAAATGTATTTTGATCAGCTGTCCAAAAAAAATTCCTCAAGTTTTTTACTGGAAGGTCAACAGAGCTAACCCGGGGGAGAAGTGAAATAATGTCTTGTGTCATCTCCCAAACTTCCTAAGACACCCAAAGCACCTTGCAAACATCCAGGGGAAAAACCAGCTACCTTTAGTTATTTCATATCTGACTGCACCTTAAACCAAGGGGGTTCTGAGTATAAATTTAAGACACCTAAATGAAAACCTCATACCATTACACACCTTCCAAGTCTTTATTCACTTCAGTGGCAGGAGCAAGAGTTAAACTATCCATGAGCACCAGTGCCAAGTCCATTCAGGTAACCACTGGCGGTGCACAGGAAGGCACGCAGGAAAAAGGGAGTGCTGTGTTTATACCCCTGGTTACTTCACCAGAGCTGAAGGAATCAAACCTGAACACAAAGCACCAAATTCACCCATATTATCACAGACAGAGATTTTGACTTTTGTTCCATTTGATCCATTGAAGAA
Source organism: Hypocryptadius cinnamomeus (assembly GCA_013400635.1). Classification (NCBI taxonomy): domain Eukaryota; kingdom Metazoa; phylum Chordata; class Aves; order Passeriformes; family Zosteropidae; genus Hypocryptadius; species Hypocryptadius cinnamomeus. The sequence continues at coordinate 3,577 of VYZP01028429.1, read as the reverse complement.
CACATTATTGCACATGTGAAATAATGTCTTTCCAATACAATAAATGTGAAAACTGAAAGCGATTTGTGCATTAAGAAGCACATACATTGCCACACGATGTTCCAATTAATTCAAAGGAAGATTTGCTGCAATGAGAAGGAAAAGCAGAACCCAGTGCTTTGCACACATTACCAGGCTGCTGTCAGGACTGAGTAGGCCTAAAGCCCAAGGTTTACACAGAATATTTAATCCTTTAAAAATAAAAAATAGAGAATTTGATGAGGTGAGTAAAATGTGCTAATGGTAATTTTTAGAAAACATATACTTTTAAAATTCAACTAAACCCCACAGACCTCTCTCAAGCAAGGAATAACAAACCACAGTTATAACTAATTCAAGATATTCCTTGTTTAGGAAAAAAAGTTGCCAAACTAATACAGATTTGCTCATTACACAGCATTAGACTACACTTCTTTCAGTACTCTGGAGAATTAATCAGCTGTGTTTTGTTAGGCTGAGAGCAGGCAAGGTAGCACGGCATTGTTCACAGAGCAGAGTGGTGCCTCCAGGCTCTCTGAAGCAGCACTTGGGCCCAGAATATACAGAATGACATCAACAAGTTATCTGAGAAACGTGGCCAACATTCTAAAATAAACCCATAAAATCTCTGCTGCCCGCATTAACCAGTTTAAGGTGAACCACACACACTTCAGCTCCAAGCTTTCTAAATAAGATGAGTCTTCTGCCATAATGAGCCGTTTTATTCTCCAGAATTATTTCAAGCTTGAATGCAGCCATGTCCTCCTCATTGTGCTAGTCCAACATGACTCGATTTCTCTAAGTTCGTAAAATTCAATGTTCGCTTTCTTCTCCATCTGTGGTTTCACAGAGAAAGAAACTGATATTATAGGGATCTAAATCCAGGCATCTGCACATATGCAAAGCATTCCATGGCACCACTCACTCAGAGGTGAGCAGTGACCACATCGGTTTAAACACACACTGAAAAAACAGAGCAGGACAAGCAAACAGCCAAAAAAGCTGATGCATTTCCACCACCATCTCCAAATGTCTGCTCACAAATACATCACAGAAACGCTGCAATGTTCAGACTGGTTTAGATCAGCTCCAGGGGCAGAGAGAAAGAGTTTCATGTACACCAAAGCTGTCCTGAGGCAGAGCCTGTCCCTGGCATTGAGGGATTCTTCCCTTTTACTGACAATCCTCACACGTGGACCAACTACAGATGTGGGAAAGAATTATGGAGGAGAAAAACAACTGACCAGGGCACTGGGTTATTTTCTTTATGAAATTCCAAACTGAATGCCCTCAGTCAAAAAAGGCTCACCAACAGCTGTACAGCAGCATCATAATCCCTTAATATCTTGACAATTTGTTCCATTCTCTTATTTTTGATTTGCTGGCTTAACAAGTATAGAATTTTAAAATATCATTTAATAATGATACCCTTTAGTGAACAAAAGCACCGACATTACATCCTTTATTATAATTTATTATAATCCTTCTAAATTATGTAATTGAATAACATGTCATTTTGCACATATTCTAACACCTCAATTAAAAAAAAAACTAGCTTAAATGAGGAACTTCACACTTCTCCCCCAAATGCAAATCACCTGTGAGATAGGAGGGAAAAAACCTAAATATTACATTCTCACACGTAAAAGGCATTTTAAATACAGACAGAATAGATGACAGGAATGTTGCCCTGACATCTTTTGCATGGGTATTTAAATATCAGATACTAATAAGAAGACACCAGAATTATCTAACAAAATATAGCTGGCTAGTTCCTAAAAATAAATTTAAAAAAAAAAAAACTTTCATAAGGAACAATTGTGTGTAGACAGTTCACATAATAAAGGTTGAAAGCTCATTGCCCTCCTCATGCTAGATAAAAATTTCCCAGACTGTGAAAGATGTTTAAAATAAATACACCTACATTACCAATTCCATACCAAACCACTTTATTTTCCTTACTACTGTTTACAAATTATTCCTTTTCCTTCCTCATTTGTACTTCCCAAAACCCCTTTCCCCCACTGCTCATAACAACTTTAGTCGTTGTATGGCTATGGGACACAATGTTTTCACAGTGAACAATTAAAAAAAACCCTCTTCTTAAATTATCTTCTTTTTTTTCCCCTACACAACTCCAATTTCTCAACTCTGAAATTAATCACCTGTCAAACAAGGCACTACGGTCAGTTTTTCTGAGCAATTCCACTCTCCTCGCCGCTTAGCATCTCAAAAGCAGGTAAATATTTATTGTAAAAGACAGCTCCATAAACTTAAAAAAAATTAAGTCTTCCCAGTCAGAAGCGGACCAGTCCTTTTTCCTCACGACTTCTGCCGCTGAACACAAAATCCTGCTGGCAGCACAACCCCGCTGCACCTTCAGCCTTCTCCCTCTGGACAAAACACCCTGGGGTTCACACACCAGGAGCGCTTCTCCCCGTGCCATTGCCAGCACACCTTCCTGCGGCGCACACACAACTCCTTGAACCATTCCCAGCTCCCCCCGGCCGACCCCCGGCCGCTCCCGCGGGCGCATTCCAGGGACGGGCTCCCGGCGAGGCTTTTCCTGCCGCTTCCCCGCTCGCTGCGATGTCGCCTTCCCCAACGACACCCAGCACAAAGGGTCCTTTCCCCGCACCCCGGGCGCTCCAGGGCCGCGTACCCCACCCTCCTTCGCTCCCTCCCGCCCGGTCCCCGGGCAGATCTGTCGGCCTGGCCCATAAATGTCCATCCCCTCCCGCAGGAAGTTCTGCGGAGGCCCCGGGAACTCGCCCACCCCGGGACCCCGCCGGCTCCCCCCGCTGCGCTCCCTCAGAGCGGGATGGGGCCGGCGGGGGGGGACGCTCCTTCCTTTCCCCCTTCCCCTCCCGCCACCCCCTCGGCCGCTGCCGCCGAGCCTGGCCGAGCCTCGGGCTGAGGGAACACGCCCCGCCGGCCGCGCGGAGCCGGGACCCCCGGACCCCTCGCTCACCGCCGCTCCCCCGCTCGCTCCGCTCCCGCCGCGGCTCCTCAGGAGACACTGACACCGGCGCACGGATACCGCGCCGCGCTATTTTTGGGAAAAAAGGGCCGACCGCGGCCGGAACTACGGCTCTTCTTCAGTGTCCTTCCGCACGTTTCTCCGCGCAGCTCCGGCAGGGCCAAGGGCGCTCAACGGCGCCGGGCAGGGGCGGAACGGAACGGGGATGGTGGGGAGGGGCGCGGTGCTCCCGCGGCGGGCGGTGGGACGGGAACGGCCGCGCTCCGCACTCGAGGCATCGCCGGATTACTTTGTTGGGACGGGGAGCGGCCGGGCCTACATTCCTGCCCGCCGACCCGCCCCGGAGTGACGGCGTGCACAGCCAATCGCAGCGCCCGCACGGGACAGCCCGCCAATCAGAGCGCAGTTGGTGGGCGGGGCGTCGCGAAACGTGGACGCCTTGAGTGACATCGGAGCGCTCAATCAGAAAGGGGGGGAGGGAAGCGATAACCAATCAGAGCTCAGCGGGGGCAGGGCCGTTGCGAAGGGATCGCCCCGCCTCCCCGAGCTCGGCGGGGGCGCATGCGCAGAGCGCGGGGC